>SZWC01008741.1:27907-68803 GCA_023375785.1 Penium margaritaceum
GTCAGATGCATGCTTTGATGCTCCCATTGTATTCTACGTGAAAAACCGTACGAAATCGACCCAAGAACCGGGTCATTCGGTGCAGGGACGAGAAAGATACGGCCGTGCAAAGGTGGGAGGCGCACCTCCAGAAAACAGGAGACGTACCGGTTCGACCCCGAGCACGGCGGAGCGACTTTCTCGCCCACTGCAGCCAAAGCGCCCCTGGATGGATGCTTAGCAAATGAGGCAAGGTTCATTGGGGTCCATGGGCGCTTCGGGATGGCGGCTGGAGCTGCATTCGCAAGCAAGGGCGCTTCGGGCGGCCGTGACCACCGCTGGCGGTGCTGCCAGCGGCCGTCACGCGTGGAGCACTCAAGCGGCCATAACTTAGCCGTTTCTTCACGGATTGAGGCGTTCTTTGGTGCGTTGGAAAGCTCGTGACGCTTACTACATGATGCATGTGTTATTTGCATGATTGTGCCTCGATAGAGGGCTTTGAGGCGCTGAGTAGCTTTTGGCTGGCTCATAGGGGCTGGTACATAAGGAAGCCTAGGGGTGTTCTAGGCATGCCAATCTTACCCAGAGACTTTGCACATTGTCTTGTACTGATCTATCAAGTCTAAATGATTCATTCCTTGACCATCTCTCCTTGTTCTCCAAGAATCACCTTGCACACGTCCATTCGATCCTACAAGTCTTCCGCAGCGCACCTTGGTGCAAACGCCGCCGGGAGAGTCGCACGGCGGGAACCTCGGTCACTAGCAGCGGTCTTGCTGCTAGGAGAGGGTCGTGCGCCATCTCAAGGGTTGGCCCAAACACCAAGGGGTNTTACCCAGAGACTTTGCACATTGTCTTGTACTGATCTATCAAGTCTAAATGATTCATTCCTTGACCATCTCTCCTTGTTCTCCAAGAATCACCTTGCACACGTCCATTCGATCCTACAAGTCTTCCGCAGCGCACCTTGGTGCAAACGCCGCCGGGAGAGTCGCACGGCGGGAACCTCGGTCACTAGCAGCGGTCTTGCTGCTAGGAGAGGGTCGTGCGCCATCTCAAGGGTTGGCCCAAACACCAAGGGGTCGAGGGTGGGAGGTTTATCCCAAGGGTTCGGCGTGTGACCGTCACGCCGGGCCCCCCTCGGTTCACACAGGCGGTACATGTCGCCTTCCTTCACCGACCTGGCCAACTCCTCTCCCGTTTCCTTGTCGAGGATGTAGCCATAGTCGTCGTAAAAAACGACTCGCAGTCCTGTGTTGTCGAGAGAGGACACTGAGAGAAGGTTGAACGCAGCATCAGGTATATACAGCACGCCATGGAGCACTCCCACTTCAATGCCACGCGGGGTCTCCAACCACATCTCCACTATCCCAATCCCTTCAGTTTACACCACCCGATCATCACCCAAAGCAATCGGACGGAGGGGAATGGAGAGCAGCTACGTAAACCACTCCTTGTGGTGCGTCAGGCTCTTGGTACACCCTGAGTCCTTGTACCATGCGAGATCCGCCTTCTCCACCTGCGACATATCGGACTTCGCCATGAAGAGGCGGTCGCGCACCTCCTTGGCCACGTTCATGTTGCCAAAATGGCGCACGCCAGTCTCGTTTTGCTGCTGCTGCTGCTGCTGATGCTGCTATGACTGCTGCTGTTGCTACTGTGGAGATTACTGCTTTTGCTACTGCTGCTGCTGCTCCTTCTGGTCTCTCTTGAACTTGAAGCACTCTTTCTTGTAGTGCCCTTCTTTCTGGCAATAGTGGCACTTGCCTTTTGTTTTGCCTCTCTGCTGCCCAGACCGCTGCTGCTGCTGGTTAAGTGAGCTTGTGGCCACAAATGTTGCTTCACTGCTGCCGTTGCCATTGCGCTTTACTACACTGCGACGCAATTCTACCTGCACCAGGTGCGTGCAGATGAAGTCCAGGTCGAGATTCGGCTGGCACTCCAACGTCTCTCGCACCATGTCGTAGCTCGCTGGGAGTCCCCTCAGCAAGAGGAGGATGAAGCACGTCTCTTCCACAGGGTTGCCGGCCGCTTTCAGCTGCTTTGCTAGCTCCTTTGCCCTGTCCAAGTACGCCTCCATCCCTTCGCCACCCTGCATTTTCAACGCCATCATCTTCTCCTCCAAAAGCATGAGAAATGCAGGATCCTTGCTCTCATACTTCTTGCACAACGCGTCCCACCGCTCTTTTGCAGTAGCCTTGTCACTCACGTACTGAAGATGTGGGTTGGAGAAGGTGTTAACAAGTAGCCTGGAAGCCTGTCTATCCTTCTTCTTCCACTCCTCATATGCCGCAGCTGTAGTTGTAGATGAACTTGCATCTGCTGCACCTTTCTACGGCGTCTTCCCCGCCACCACCTGCGCTGCGGTGATTCCTTTTTCCTGTGGAGGCGGAGTGCGCTCGTCGCCGCTCACCACCTCCCACAAGCCCCTCTCCTCCAAGAGGAAGCGGGTACAGATCTTCCAAAACGTGAAGTTGGTGCGTCCTTCCAGCCTCTCTAAGGGTTGGGCTGCAGTGACCACGTCTGCTGCTGCCATTTTGAGCTTTGGTGATGCTCAACGCTGCCCTTGGGTGGCGGCGCTACCCCTGCTTCTGCTACTGCTTCTACCAGCAATTTGTCTGACAGAAAATGGACTGTAGATGCCAGCAGACAGGGAATTTGAAAAAATGGAGCCCATTTATGGAAGAAGCAGCTCAAAAACTTTCGGATCGAACCATAAAATAGGGTCATCAACAGAGGATTTTGAAAGATATGCCCTCTTGAAAACAGGGTATGCTTCTGCTCCCACTCCAACTCAGACCAGCCAGCTTGTAAACGGCGTTTCTCCCAAACTAATCAATGGAATGCAAATATGTTTGCACCAATGGAAAGCTTAGAAAAAATAATACAACTCACATGTGCCAGTTTTTAAATTGGACAAAGAAACAAGAGAGTTATGGTCATCACAAGGCGACAGTCTTACTCAAAGAGAAGAGTGTAGCCTTGGCCGACCTCGTTTTGACCATAACTCTCAATCCGGCCGTTGGATCTTCACGATCTTGGGCTCGTTAGAAAGCTTGTCTCGCGAACTTTAAGATCAAGTGATCGATTGTCAAATTTGGTCAAGGTTTGACCCTAACCCGTCACTTTCAAAGTGACGGCCTGTGCTAGCTGAAACTGGCGGAACTTGGCTCTGATACCAAATGTTGCATCTGGAGGAGAGAGGGAGCCTTGGAGCAGCAAGCATGTGGGACTGAAAGGGCATCAGTTTTGCTGAAGAATGATTGTTGAATCACTCAAAATGATGGAGTACATATAGAGCTAGAGCTTGGGCAAGTCAGGCCTCTCATAAGCCACACCACTTAGCCATGGAGGCTAAGGCTCACACACTAGAGTCCATAATCTCACACAAGAGAGGAAATCAGCCTAGCAATCAGGTTGACCACTCACACATGACCTAGAGAGCTAGCAATTGCTCTCATGGCACACTCCTAGTGGTCACATAACCCACAATCCCATGGACAATCGCCATGTGTCCATGGCTAGCACACAAGGATCTCACCTCACCTAAAAAGTAAGGAGAGGTTGACAAGGCAATCCAAGAACCTTTTGGATATTTCTCCGATCAGGTCTTGACCCTGGACCTCTTGCCCTTTTTCTTTTCTCAGGCTAAGGCATGGAGCCATTGCCCATGGTCACCCAGACACCGGCGGTCCATGACCCCGGAAACTTTGAAAATTCATATCTCTCAATTCGACCGTTGGATCGGCCTGAAACTTTGACCGTAGACAATTTACCACCTGATCTTTCCAATGGTGAAGTCAGATCGACGATCGAAGCATGCATCTGATAGTTTCTCGGAACTTGCTCTTGTGGACCTGAAACTGAGCCGGATGGCTCCTTTCCCAACACATTGGGCCCGCTCCTCTGGTGGTGGTGGTGGCGCTTCTTGCATCTTCACCTCTGCTGCACACTCCAGCCGCACTACACCCTCCTCTACATCTGTTGCAGCCTACAACACCACCATGGCGTCAACTCCGCCGCCTTACCCCTGGGGATCGCCTCCTGGATTCGGGGCCCCCGTCTTCTAGAGACCCCCTTCCGGGTCCTACTGTCCTCCATCTTGGGCTTCTCCCAACTACCCTCCTCTGTGTCCTTCTTCCGGCGTCTTCATCACTCTTGACCCGCCTGACGACGACCGCCAGCTAGACGCTGCTCTCTCTCATGCCGTCCACCAGCGTCACCTCCATGATCAGGGAGTGCGTTCTGTTGTGGGACACTTGCGTGTGTTGTGGATGGGGATTTTCGTGGTCCGTCGTCGGGTCATGTTTAGGGATTTATTCCAGATGATGCCCTCGTTTGTGTCATTGGATGCCGATGGCTTTGTTTGCTTTGTCCGTAATGACTCTAGCCAACTTCTCCTGGTTAAGGGTGTTGGCGTTGTCCGCTTCGTTGGGCTTGTGGGGACAACTGTTTCTGCCCGACGTGTTGTTTGTGCTCTCTCTTAAGTCGAGTCTCCTCTCTGTTGTGACTTTTGATGACCAGGGCATGGAATTCTCCTCTAGCCGCAGCATTGCATCCGTGTTGCTCTATACCACCGGCTGCGTTCTACTTTGTGGGAAGCGCAATGATCATTTGTTTTGTGTTCTGTCATTTATACCTGATCTTGCTACCACTTCCCTGGTTCATGTCGCACTTCCCTCTCCCCAATGCATGTACGGCTGTTACATTGCCGCCTTTGCTACATCCATACCACTGCCATTGACAGCTTGCTTTGTGCCCAGCCGGATCACGGTCTTGACGCTTCCAGCTTCTCAGCTCCTTGCTCCTCTGATTGTCTTGACTACGCTGAGGGCAAAATGGACCGCTCTCCTTTCTCTACGTCTGAATCCAGCATGTCCTCCTCCCTTGAACTCTTGCATGCTGATTTCATGGGATCCCTTGCCCATGTTGCTCTGGGGAGGAGGGGGGGTGGCCGTTACACCCTCTGTCTCATAGATGACTTTTCTCACATGCGCTGGGTCTTTTCCCTCCGCCAGAAGAATGACGTGTGTTCCACTCTTAAGTCCTTGCTTCCTCAGGATAAACACGCCTATGGTCGCTGCTTAAAGGTCTTTTGCTCAAATCGTGATGGTGAGTTCATGGAACCGACTGCACTCTTCTTGTCTTCTCGGGGGTGTCTATGGAGCCGTCCGCTCCCTACACACCCCAACAAAATGGCTTCTCCAAACGCTGGAACCGCACCCTTGCCAATGGTGTCCGTATTCTCTTCAGTGCCTCTTCCCTCCCCCCTCTTCTCCTTTTAGGCCATATTCTACATGACCTGGGTCGAGGACCATGTCGTGCACGACCCTCTCACACGGTTCAAAGAGGATGGCCACCCTCTTTGAATGGTGGTACGTTCGTCGAGCTGACTTGTGTCTTGCTTGTGTCTAGGGTTGTGCCGTTGTCATCTGGCTCCCAGAGGACTTTCGGCACGGCAAACTCAGCCCCTGCACCCGCCTCTGCACCTTTCTTTGTGTCTCGGCCATGTCCAAGGCCAAGCGTTTCTGGGACGCTGACACTCATCAAGTCCAGTGACGCTCTTTTCTTCGAGGATATTTTTCCTCGTGACCTGTCCAGTGTCCCGCCACCTCCTCTCTCTCCTTGCTTCGTCGGCTTGGGGAGGGTGTGTCTGTCCCAGCCTTCTGTATCGGGGAAATTCCTTCGTCCTCCAGTGACACGGCTCTCCCTGCTGGTCCTCTTTCTTCTTTGCCATCTCTGCCTATTCCCTCCACTGACAATGACTCTCCCAGCCTGTCCTCTCCGTCCAGCTCACCGACCACCTCCTCCTCAGAGTCGTTGCCGGTCCTTGTGTCCTCTGCGTCCTCAAAGTCGACATCCTCTAGTACCCCAACACAATTCCCTAAGTACTCCACTCCCGACTCACTCCTTGAGCCTGTGCTGCAAACCCCAGCCGTGACTGACACTTCTCAACCACCTGAGTCTCAGGTGCCTCCTCTCGGCCCTGAGCCATGCACACGTGGAGGGAGAATTCATGCTCTCCCTCAACACTCTTCCTCCCAGGCTTCACAGCCCTCTCATCGGCACACACGCTCCAGTGCATTGTTCTCTACTGCTGGACTCTTTGCCATGTTGACATGGTGTGCCCCTTGCCATGAGTGCCGTTTAGTGTACTCCCTGGTTCGACCAACGAGGAGTGGTTGAAAACCTGATCTGACTTTAGATTTGGATTCCTTGGATTTTTCCATGCAGGATCGATCTTTGAATCGCTCGATTTGAGTGAGTATTCAGAAAGTTTGCCTAGCCCGAAAAACGGGTGTTGGGTGGGTGGAATCTGGTACCCGCCATGGGTGGCGGGATATTCCACCGCCAGGGATCCAAGTTCATTCCTAATGGCCTCCAAATGCACCCGGGGCATGAATGAGGTGACCATAAGGACCTCCTTGACCAGGATGAACTTCTCCTTGACTTCTGGGCGAGGAAAGGCGCTTCGACGGGTCATCGTCGAAGCGCCTCCCGTTGCCTAGAGTGTAAGACCAGGTGGGCGGCTCCGCCAAGGGTTACTTCAACGGCCGTAGCAGGGGCTCTACTGCTCCGTTTTGGGCGTGCTTGGATGCGTTGGAAAGATAAGATCACTGGCTAGAAGGATCTGATGTCATCTCACTATGTTAAGTAACAAAATCGTGTTTCGATTCAGTTCTACTGAATGCGACGTGTTCTGCCCACTCACATCCGTGATCCTTGTGCTCCACACTCTTCACCATTGGTGTCCCTTGTCTGCCCCAAACCTTGGTAGCGTGAACCAGCAAGAGCTAGGCATCCTTGAGGGTGCCTCCACACCCACTAGAGCCAACAAAGGGTTATGGGCCCACGTGCCTAGAAGGACCCTAGCTCTACAACGTTCACGCTACCGCCGCGCGCCATGGCACCGACCGAGCAAGATAGCATCGGCGTCTCCAAGTTCGATGGACTTGGCTTCCACCTTTGGAGATGGGAGTTTGAGGTCTTCCTCGATGACAAGGGCCTACTTGAGCTGGTCAAGGGTGAAGAAACTGCCCTTCCGGATACCGCGACGTCGGAGGAAGTGGAAGCGTACAAGAAGTGCAACAAGAAGGCGCTTGCTTTATTGGTGTATGCGCTTGCTCCGACGCAGCGCTCCCTCATCCAAGGATGCACGGAGGCCGCGGAGGCCTGGACGAAACTCTGCACCATCTACCAGTCCACCAACCTTGCTAACCAGCTCTTCGTCTTCAAGAGGCTCGTCACCCTCCGAGCCAACGAAGGCGACGACATCATGGAGATCCTGCAGCAGATTGAGTCCCTCACTGCCGAGTGCGTAGCCACCGGATGGAAGGTCGACCCTCAGCTGCAAGCCATGATCCTCCTCCTGGCCTTGCCGGAAAGTTGGAGTCCCATGATCACCGTCGTAGGCGGCTGGTCTGCCGATGAGCTCAAGTACCCGAAGGTGGCTGAGTACGTCCGCAACGAATGGATGCGGCGTGGTGGGAGAGAGAGTGGGGTGACATCAAGTTCCGCCTATGCCGTCCGCCCTCAAGGTGGAGGGGGAGGCAAGAAGGGGAAAGGTGCCAACCAGGGCACCAAGAGAGGTGACAGCAAGGGGGAGTGCTACAACTGTGGCAAACAGGGCCACTATGCACGAAACTGCCCCAACAAGAAGTCGAACCAGTCCAGGAAGGGCGGGAAGAAGGACACCCAAGCCATGATGGCCAGGGAGTCGACCGACTTGACAGATCCGGAAGTCACTGTGATCGACTCCGGATCAGGCCGCCACACACAATGTAACCGGGCGGCATTCGTCACCTACGGCGCCACCGAGCGGCGCATGACAGTGGCCAACGGCAAAACAGAGTTGGCCGCGGGCGAAGGCAATGTTCGCATTGAGTCGGTGGTGAACGGGAAAGTCATTCCGTGCACCATCTACGATGTGCTCCACATGCCCAACTTTGGGGCAAACCTGCTGTCAGTGAGCCGCCTTACCGACAAGGGGCTCGAGGTACTCTTCAACAAGAAAGAGGCTATCATCCGGAAGGAGGGGGACGGCGAGGTGATTGCACGTGGCAAAAGGGAGGAGGACCTGTACCTTCTCCGTACCAAGGTTCTTGCCGATGCGGTGAGGACCAACGCCGCTCACCTCGCGACGAAGGATGACGGGGACCTGGACCTGTGGCATTGCCGTTTGTGCCACATCGCTCCCTCAACGGTGAGGGACATGGCAAAGAAGGAAGTGGTGCGGGGTCTTGAGGTCAAGAGCCTCGACGTAGCCAAGGATGCCGTGTGCGAGCCGCGCGTGGTCGGCAAAGCGACACGGCAGCCGTTTGCAGGAAAGGGGACGCGTGAATCGGCAAAGTTGGAGGTAGTGCACACCGATGTGTGTGGACCGTTCGAGCCCTCCATTGGTGGGGCGCACTACTTCGTCACCTTCATCGATGACCACAGCCGTAAGCTCTACCTCTACATCATCAAGAGGAAGAGCGATGTCTTGTCGTGTATGCAGGAGTTCGTGGTGGCTGTGGAGCGCCAAACAGAGTTGAAGGTGAAGGCGTTCCGGAGTGACAACGGCGGCGAGTACGAGGGCTGCTCGGCATGGATGAAGAGCAAGGGGATCGCATGGCAGAAAAGTACGCCACATTCTCCGCAGCAGAACGGCGTCGCCGAGAGGGTGAACCGCACCATCCTCAACATGGTCCGGTCCATGTTGAGTGACGCCGGCCTCGCGCAGCGGTCCTGGGGCGAGGCGGTGCGGACAGCGGCGTACATCATGAACCTGACGCCGACGAAGCCGCTAAAAGATGCGGAGTCCAAGGTGTGGAAGATGCCACAAGAAGTGTGGAGCGGGAGGAAGCAAACTGTGGCACACCTTCGTACGTTTGGTTGTGTTGCACATGCTGCTGTACAGGCACGGGAGGGGCGGGGCAAGCTGGACCCGCGGACTCGCCGGTGCATCTTCGTCGGGTACGAGAGCGGGAGTAAGGCGTACCGACTCTTCGACCCACGGAGGCAACAGATCGTGAAGAGTCACGACGTCACGTTCGACGAGGCCAGCCATTGGACGGACAAGGACGCGGGTCTCTCTAAGCGTGGGGAGTGGTTGCCACTCCTTGAGGGGGAGACACCGGAGGACGCAAAAGAGGGTGACGTCCCATGGGCTCCAACCGGCGAGAACCATCCGGGGGATGGAGAAGTGGCTGATTTGCATTCAGCCGAGTCGGACATCAAGTCTGAAGTGCCGGCAGCAGTGGAGCTGAACGAGGAGGCGGGGAGTGAGCCCGCATCTCCACGGTCCCCAAGAGAGGGGGAGCAGGCCAGCGGTGCGAGTGGCACCGCAAGGGGGCAGCAGCAGCAGCAGCAGCAACGGCAGCAGCAGCAGCAGCAGCCTCAACAGCAGTAGCCCCGGAGAAGCGGACGCGCAAGGAGGACGGCAAAGAGGTACGATGCCACAGAGGGCATCTGGACTGGGCTCGCTCAAGCGTTCTTTGCGCAAGAGGAGCCCGAGACTGTCAAGGAGGCGTTGCAGCGGAAGGATGGGGCTGAGTGGGAGGGAGCTATAAAATCTGAGCTCGCCTCCCATGAAGAAAATGGCACTTGGCAGCTGATTGACAGGCCGGAGGGCGCAAAAATCATCGGCTCCAAGTGGATCTTCAAGAAGAAGCTCACCAAGGAGGGGAAGGTGGAGCGGTACAAGGCGCGGCTGGTCGCGAAGGGGTACGTCCAGCGAAAGGGTGAACACTACGATGAAACCTTCGCGCCGGTGGAAAAGTTCGCCTCCATTCGCTCCATCCTCTCGGTGGCGGCGGTGCGCGACTACGAAGTCCACCAAATGGACGTGAAAACTGCGTTCCTCAACGGCGACCTGGACAAGGAGGTGTACATGAAGGTGCCGGAGGGGGTTGACGCGCCGCCAGGGAAGGTGTGGCAGCTTCGCAAGGTGCTCTACGGGCTGAAGCAAGCGCCACTCATGTGGTACCTGAAAATGGACGGCTTCATGGCCGAGCTTGGCTTCAAGCGCTGCGAGGCGGATCACAGCGTATACGTGCGGAAGCAGCCGGGGTTGCACCAGATCGTGGCACTCTACGTGGATGATCTCATCCTCATGTCGTCGGACATGGAGGAGTTGGTGAACCTGAAGCAGGAACTGGGCGGTCGGTTCAAAATGACCGACATGGGCGAGCTCGAGTACTACCTCGGCGTCGCCATCAAGAGGGACCGCAAGGCACGCACGCTCGAGATGGGACAGGCAAAGTACGTGCAAGAGGTGCTCCGCCGCTACAACATGGAGGAGTGCAACCCCATCGGCACACCCATGACCACCACGTGTGAGCTGAGCTCGAGCATGGGCCCGAGCACGGACGAGGAGAAGGAGGAGATGGCAGGTGTGACATACCAGTCCGCAGTGGGGAGCATCATGTACACCATGGTGGCGATGCGGCCCGACCTGGCCTTCGCGGAGGGCCAAGTGAGCCGCTATGTTGATGACCCCGGGCCGCTGCATTGGCAAGCGGTGAAGCGGATCCTCCGCTATCTCAAGGCGACAAAACAGTCGCGGCTCGTGTTTGGAGGGGTGGCGCGTGATGACTCCCTTGAGTTGGTCGGCTACTCGGATGCCGACTGGGCTGGTGATGTAGGTGACAGAAAATCAACGTCCGGGTACGTGTTTGTGCTTGGTGGTGCAGCGGTTTCATGGGCAAGTAGGAAGCAGGACTGCGTGGCGTTGTCCAGCACCGAAGCGGAGTACATCGCGCTTGCGGAAGCCGCAAAGGAGGCGGTGTGGCTGAGGTGGCTGCTAAAGGAGATTGGCGTGCCGCAAAGGAAGCCGACGGTACTCAGTGTGGACAACATGAGTGCCATCAGTCTGACCCAGAACCCGGTGCTGCACAGGAGGACCAAGCACATCGAGATCCGTCATCACTGCGCGCAGGACTTGGTGACGAAGGGAGATGCGGCTATTGTGCATTGTGGCACTAAGCGCATGCTCGCCGATGCCATGACCAAGGCACAGCCCAAGGACAGGCACGACGCAAGCTGCATGGAGCTCGGTCTGCGCTGTGAAGTTTAAAATGCTACAGGTTCCAAGGACAGGGCATCAAGGCTGCGGTGCAAGGGGGAGATTGTTGACATGGTGTGCCCCTTGCCATGAGTGCCGTTTAGTGTACTCCCTGGTTCGACCAATGAGGAGTGGTCGAACACCTGATCTGACTTTAGATTTGGATTCCTTGGATTTTTACATGCAGGATCGATCTTTGAATCGCTCGATTTTAGTGAGTATTCAGAAAGTTAGCCTAGCCCGAAAAACGGGTGTTGGGTGGGTGGAATCTGGTACCCGCCATGGGTGGCGGGATATTCCACCGCCAGGGATCCAAGTTCATTCCTAATGGCCTCCAAATGCACCCGGGGCATGAATGAGGTGACCATAAGGACCTCCTTGACCAGGATGAACTTCTCCTTGACTTCTGGGCGAGGAAAGGTGCTTCGACGGGTCATCGTCGAAGCGCCTCCCGTTGCCTAGAGTGCAAGACCAGGTGGGCGGCTCCGCCAAGGGTTACTTCGACGGCCGTAGCAGGGGCTCTACTGCTCCGTTTTGGGCGTGCTTGGATGCGTTGGAAAGCTTAGATCACTGGCTAGAAGGATCTGATGTCATCTCACTATGTTAAGTAACAAAATCGTGTTTCGATTCAGTTCTACTGAATGCGACGTGTTCTGCCCACTCACATCCGTGATCCTTGTGCTCCACACTCTTCACCATTGGTGTCCCTTGTCTGCCCCAAACCTTGGTAGCGTGAACCAGCAAGAGCTAGGCATCCTTGAGGGTGCCTCCACACCCACTAGAGCCAACATGTCAGGCCACTAGCCTTAATGCACACGACCTCGGTGTCAGTGTTTTCTATCCCAACTTAGCAGTGGGATACGCTCTTGTGGCTCACGAGTTCTACAACACCCTTCCTCTGTTGCTAGTTATGTCGGTGTGTGCTTTGCAGCCAACGGCCTGCCTAATCTCCCTCTAGAGTCCACCACTCGACTCGACTCTACTGTCTGGTGGTCTCTGGAGGGAGAGTAGGCAAGCCACTGGCTGTTCGACAGGCTCGTGAGGCAGCTGATGTTGACCTCTCGAAAATGGTCATGCAGGAGGAGCTGAGTGACCTCAACGAGCATGGTGTCATTGAGCTTGTAGACCTCCTTGAGGGCCGCAAAGTTGTCTCTACTCGTTGGGTCCTTCAGAAAAAGCTGAAGCCTGATGGTACAGTTGACAAGTTCAAGGCCCGCCTCACAGTCAAAGGGTTCTCTCAGATCCTTGGAGTTGACGTTAACGAGACCTTTGCTCCAGTCGGGTGTTACACCACTCCTCGTGCTCTCCTGAGTCTGGTCAACTGGGAACTGGAGAAGATGGATGTCAACAATGCCTTCCTACATGGACGACTTGATGAGGAGATCTACATGGCCCAACCACTTGGATTCACTGATGGCACGAACAAGGTCTAGCGGCTGCATAAGGCTCTATATGGGCTAACGTAATCACTACGTTGCTGCAACATGTAGATATCCTCCAGTCTTGAGAGAGGTGGTTATAGGCGCAACACTATGGATCCTGCATTATTCCTGAGTGCATCCTCAGGAGTCCTCGTGGCCGTTCTGGTCTACGTTGACGATGTGCTCATTGCCTCTCCCTGTCCCGCGGTTGTCAGCTGCATCACCTTGCACTACAACAACCACAGTATCAAGGCAATTGATGTGCACGATGGCATGCATCACTCCCCCACCAAGACATCAACATTGAGCATCACTTTGTATGCAAGCGCATTGCCACTGGAGAAGTTCAGGTTGTCTGGGTCGACACTTGTCAGCAACGTGCAGACTTTCTTACCAAAGCTCTCACTAGTGGCATGTTCAAAGTGGCAGTGCATGTTGTTGGTCTGCTGCACGCTTGTGCCACCCCTGACTAATGTGGGTCTTATGAGTCTTTTTGTTTTGTGACTTGCATCTTCTCTCATGTGTGTGTGAGCTGTTCGTCTGTGAGTCATGGGAGAGTGTTGGTTATGGGTGTAACACACGCAAGTGATCTCTTGAGTATACTCACATACACATTATCACTGCAGGTGGTTGACCTGAATTAAAGCTCTCAGGTGCAACACTGTGGCGCATCATGGAGCGTACAGTGGTGGCTCCACAACCAATTGCTCACAGCATAAACACCAGATTTATGGAGGGTTTTCTCGTTGTGATGACAACTTACATGCTTTACAATCTACATCTTAGCATGGGGCACACATTTCACTGGGATGCATGCATCCACATACGCTCGTGGTCGATATGGTTTGAGTCTATTTCTCATGCATGCATTAGATGAGTAATCCCAGGTTGCTGATCCCCTGGGACATATCTGGTTCATACCAGTGTATGAGAAACCACCTGGGGCTCGTTCGCTCCAGGGTTAGATTCAATCCCTGGGTGGCGTCCGGGCCCCATGTTGATAGCCTCGCGTGGGTGGCCCAGTCGACTGGTGCATATCACCTCGAACCCTTGTAACTGGATTGACTTGTTGCTTCGACTACATTCCACGTGAAACCAAGTTTGCCCCAATCCATGGGGCCGCATTCTCTCTCGTGCTTTGCTAGTTTGGTTGCTCGCCCTAGCAACCAATTCTACCTACACTGTGGGCGCCACTTCTGTACTTGGCTGAAGAACCAGAATTCTGTGCTCCATGTACATTGGTGTTACACCCGAGAGCTTTGATTCAGATAAATCACCTGCAGTGATAGTGTATTTGTGTGTTAACAGAGGCAAGAGGTCACTTGCATGCGTGTATTACATCCATTACCAACACTCCCCCATGGCCCACAGACGAACAGTCCACACACACATGACATGGTGAGTCACACATGTCACTCGTTCATCACACGAGAGGACCATCCTTGTCAGTCAGGAGCATCACGAGCAGTTAGCAAACCAACAGCATGCACAACCATCTTAGAATGCCACTGCTGAGTGCCTTGGTGAGAAAATCTGCACGCTGTTGACGAGTATCAACCCAAAAAACCTGAACCTATGCGGCATCACTGGGCTCTTGCACAAAACGCTACTCAATGTTGATGTGTTTTGAGCGTGAATGATGCATGCCATCATGCTTAGCAATTGCCAGTGTGCTTTGATTGTCACAACATAGAGTGAGGTATAGTTAATCGTCTCAATTTCATACACGCCACATTCAGTGTATTAGGTTCGTAGATTTGGGTAATTTCCATCAAATTTTTGTAAGGGTGAATCGTCTTGTGTTCACATGGAAAACAATGGACATGGTACCTGTGCCTTGGGAATTGCATGTTATAACTTAACAACGGATGAGAAGGACATGACAGTGTGGGTGAAATGTACAATAGACGTACATATGTCCTGAAACATTCGGTGTGGGCCTATTTGTAAATTGGATGTTCTCTCCCTTATTCGTGACCTCAAACGGAAATTAACTTCATGTCAAGCGTAGTTTTGCTATTACTCGATTGTGTTCTTATTCGCAAAAAACTGCCGAACTCTTCCCCCCCCTCCCCCACCTCCCCCCCCCCCAACCCTCAATTCTATTCGAGCAGTTTACCTGGTGCGTGTATTGTATAGTAACTATTTCTGTGCACTAGTGTATCTTGTACACTAGTGTATTTTTCACGTGTCCATGAGATACATAGACTCTATACACTTCACTAAGACAACTTAAATTTTGGGGGAGGGGGGAGTCATCACGGGATCCGATGCCCCCCCCCCCTCCAAAAGGGTAAAGTGTATTAGCGAAGTGTAGCGGGGTTGTATTTCTTTCATGTGATGACAAAAACAACTGTGCACTTATGTATATCCGCTCGTTGATCGCTGATACATCACGATCGACGATCAACGATCAACGACTGCGGATCTAGAATGACAACTAATATGCACCGATCAGCAATCGATGATCGACAATGGACGATCGACGATCATCGACAGATAATAGTGGTTGAAAGGTGAGGAAATCTGACTACAGAATGGAGGCCACATAGTCAGGACCCCCCCTCCAAACCAACGAGTGCATTAGGACAGTGTAGATGGTGCGTGTATCGTACATAAACTAGTTCTGTATTTTACTATTGGGGGGGGGGGGGTCAGACCCGACGCTCGAACCCCCCTCCAAAAGGCTAGAGTGTATTGGACGAGTGTAGCTGGTCAGTGTATCATTGTTCGTGCGACGGAAAAGAAAGTATATACTTGTGTATTTGAAGTCCATTGCTTATCGACAGACCAGCGCCGCCGATCGTCGGTAATCGACGATCGGCGGTATCCTGTACATTAATGTTTTTTTCTTTTCGTCGATCACGTAGACTGGATACACTAACCAGCTACACTTCGCAAATACACTCTACTATTTTAGAGGGGGGGGGGAGGAGGGGAGGTCATCCGGAGTCCAAGCTTGCCCCCCCCCCCAGATAGGTCAAGTGTATTAGCTTAGTGTATCTAGCCAGTGTATGGATTTTGTGTAATAATGGGAAAAATAAATCCACTTATGTATTCGCATTTGATGGCATCCATAAACACAACAAACCGGGCACCACCTAGTCTGGATTCTCACCTCCCCCCTCCCACCGATGAGCGATTGTATTAGGACTGTGTATCAGGGCGTGTATTGTGGTGACCATGTGTTTTGTTCACGAATGTATTGTATATTATTGTATCTTCTTACATGTCTATCACTTACCGTAGTGACAGGATAATTCGGAAGTAAAATATTTTTTTGGGACTCCCATTAATCTGTTGTGGCTTCCTAGCCAGTGTCCAAATATTGTTCCAATTTCTTCTTTGAAAATTGGTGTCCTGGAAATTAGTTCAATTCTCGTCGTGTTCGACGCGACGGCGCACAAGCCACCTTGTGCTCAGTGTTTGCATGGAAATTTTGCCGACAGAAAAAGTCCGGCAAACTCGCCAAGCGAACGAAGACACTCACAATTGTGCATACAAAAAGACCAGAACGGGGCGTTTCTACTTTACCCAGTCATTTACTAATATACCCACCTAGCCAGTAGCCCAAAAATTAGCCAAAAGTTGCTCAAAATAACCAAATGGAACATTCGTTCATCAAATTACCTTTCAAATTATCCTGTCACTACGATATCTTTTGATACACGCATCATATACATTCACCCAATACACTTTGATAATTTGGGGGAGGGGGGGCTTGGTCTCCGACTGCCCCCTCCCCCCCCCCCCCCCAAAGGTTAGAGTGTATTGGTGAAGTGTATCCAGTCAGTGTATCCGGATTATGTGGTTGAAGCAAAAAAAAAACACTAATGTCCTAGAAGATGATCGCTTGCCTAAACTCGTAAACCGTCGATATAGGGTTATCCATGATCACGATCGAACAGGTGGAGTTTTGTAAACGGGTACAACCGGCGGTCTTGCTGACCGCAGATTGTTTACAATAGAAGGTTGCGCGAGGTTTTCTGACAATGAAACAAGACAACGTCCAATTGGTCACCGTGCCGTCCCCCCCCCCCTCCTCCCCCCATACTCATAGTGTATTTGAGCTAAAAAACGGGGCGTTCATCGTACAAGATACAAGATTATGCACTTGTGTATTTTTGCGAATGGTTTGAATGTAGGGTCCAACCCCCCCCCTCCCCCCCCCCCACGATAAAAGGGAACCTGCTGGGCCCCGCTCCCGCAGTGCCTAGCAGGAGCCTGGACAAGCAAGTCCAAATCCCCCGAATGTGACTTCGGGAGGATTCTAGTTCTTTCACGTTTTGGGTCAAGAAATAGGCACTGCCACACCTTACAGTTCTAACAAATTTCATGTATAAGTACAAATGTACGTCGTTTACTGCGAACTGTAAGTGGAGTTGTAAATCACTTAACCATGGTTTTAATCATGTGGTTTTTTTGACAAACCTTCCACGAACTTTTGTGTCTTCAAGCATTCAAACACATTTGTATGTCTGTGAACAGACGTTGTAAATTAAGTTGTGTTGCATTTTCCATGAAAAAACCATGAAACTTCGAAAGGCATGCGTTTAGTATGTACACTTTATGAAGGTTGATTAACCATAAATGCATAGAGTGCTGCAGCGGATGAGGACACGTAACCACTGCAGCAAGTGGGACAGCCAGACGCTGTCACACGTACCTACGCCAAGTGCGACGTAGTCTGCCTCACTCGAGCTGCATGCAACACATTCCGGTTTTCCACTCTTCTAGAAGAAACCTGTCCCATCAACAAGGAGAATATGGCCAGTGCGATGGCGTGCATCTGTGTCTGTGTAGCCGTCGATGTCCACAAAGGGATGCTCACAATAGCATGATCCAACACGCGATGTGGTAAGTGCGTAGTGGACCACACACAAAGCCTCAAGGCGTCTCTGGCGGGGCTACTCTGGGAATTGGCTAGGATGTTGACCGGGAAGGCCACATATGCCCGAGTGGTGGTGGAAAGGTACATGCTGGATCCAACCACACTGAGATAATCAGCGACATCGGCTGTCTCTCCCAGCTGTGCTAGATTGAGAGACTTCAGCAACCGCTGACCTGTTGGATTCATCGGTGTTGAAGCTGTGGGCACATCAGCCAGTAAGGCCGCAAAGCGCTCGCCTATGCAGCGATGTTATGGGAGCTGCCGATCAAGGCGGTGATTACGTCATCTTACGTGAAAAACTGTGCGAAATCAACCCAAGAACCGTGTCATTCGGTGCAGGGACGAGAAAGATACGGCCGTGCAAAGGTGGGGGGCGCACCTCCAGAAAACAGGAGAAGTACCGGTTCTACCCCGCGCACGGCGGAGCGACTTTCTTGCGCACTACAGCCAAAACGCCCCTTGATGGATGCTTAGCCAATGAGGCAAGGTTCATTGGAGTCCATGGGCACTTTGGGATGGTGGCTGGAGCTGCATTCGCAAGCAAGGGCGCTTCGGGCGGCCGTGTCCCCCGCTGGCGGTGCTTCCAGCGACAACCACGCGTGGAGCACTCAAACGGCCATAACTTAGCCGTTTATTCACGGATTGAGGCGTTCTTTGGTGCGTTGGAAAGCTCACAGCGCGTACTACATGATGCATGTGTTACTTGCATGAATGTGGCCCAAGAAAGGGCTTCAGAGCGCCGAGGAGCGTTCGGCTGCCACATAGAGGCTGGTACGTAAGGAAGCCTAGGGGTTGTTCTAGGCATGCCAATCTTACCCAGGGACTATGTACATTGTCTTGTACTGATCTATCAATTCTAAGGATTATTTCCTTGCCCAAATCTTCTTGTTATTCAAGCATCGCTTTGCACACTTCTATTCGATCCTACAAGTCTTTCGCAGCGCATCTTGGTGCAAATGCCGCCGTTAGAATCGCACGGCGGGAACCTCGGTCACTAGTAGTGTTCTTGCTGCTAGGAGAGGGTCGTGCGACATCTCAAGGGTTGGCCCACACACCAAGGGGTCAAGGGTTGGGAGGTTTATTCCAAGGGCTCGACGTGTGACCGTCACACCGGGTGCCCCTCGGTTCACATTTGGTATCAGAGCGCGTGGACGTTCGCTCGGGTTTTACGAGGATCGAAGGAAGGCAGCCGATCTGCCACAACTGCGTTTGGCCAGAATTTTTTCGCCACAACCAGAAGCATGGCAGCCACTGCCTACAAATAGGCCTACCTCCTGGAGGAGATCCGGCGTGCTCTTGATGAGTTGCATCAAGAGAACCAACAGCTGCGAGCGGAGGTTGAGACGAGGTACGTCGGCCAAGGGAGCAGTGCGTTGGGGGGTGTCGCATTGGCATCCTCACCTGCCTTTCGGCGGCCCAAGCCAAAGGAGCCGGAGTTCTACACTGGCAATGGTAGTGCGCGTGAGTGTCTCTTCACGGTGAACTCGTACTTCACGGCGTTGGGCGTTCCCATGGGAAAAGATGCCACGAGACTGGAGTACGCGCCTACGCTGCTCTGAGGAATGGCGTAGTAGTGGTGGTCGGCATTGCGCCGGCATAACGCTGCAGGGATGCCGGACGGGCTGGGGGCCGGGGCACGGTTTCATCCATTGCTGAGTCTACCGCTTGGGTGGGAAGTGCAGCTTGGTGTGCGGATGTTGACGGAGAAACCAGAGACGTGGGAGCAGTTCAAGACGATGCTCCAGGCGCATTTTGACCTCCTCAACGGCAGCCGGGTCGCACGTGACAAGATCAAGCACGTCAAGCAAAGAGGATCGGTCCAGGAATACACTACATGCCTCATGGCTTTGGCGGTGCAGATTGAAGACCTCTCGGACGCGGAGGCGTACGACCGCTACCATGACGGCCTGAAGCCACACGTCCAATGTGAACTCGCGGTGCTCGGGTTGCGGACCTTTGCGGAGTTGGTCTCGGCGACGGAGCGCATCGACGCGGTAAGCTACAATGCACGCCGGACCAGCTATGCAACACAACCACAGGTGGAGCAGCCGGGTCAGGCTATGCCGATGGAGGTGGATGCAATCCAAGCCGGGCAGCGGGGCGCAGGCAAGCAGCAGGGACCGAGAGGCAAGTGCTCGGTTTGTGGTGAGGAGGGTCATCGCAAGCGGGATTGCCCCAAGCGCAAGGCACAACGGGGAAACGGGCAGCAGCAGCAGTGAGAAGGGGATGATCTACGGTTGCAAGTCTTTCATCCACAAGGGACAGCACAAGTCCTAAAAAGCTTTTGTCAATTAAGAAACTGCCTCAAGTGTTGTTGCGGAATGAAAGTGAGACCCGTCAGTTTCCATGGATCATCCTGGAGCTGGTTCTTGAGATTCTGGAGGGGAGTTTCAAGGGTCGGTGGAAGCTATGCGGGCTGCTGGACGGCGGTGCGAGCCATAGCTTCTTCAACGAAAGGTTGGCAATGAGGTTGGAGCTCGCACGGCAGCCGGGGACGTCGGCCAAGGCGCGGCAGGTGTCCGGAGTGGTGGAGTGCGGCAGGCCTCTCGTCAAGCACAAGGTCCGTATGGGTGAGTTGGTGTGTGACATGGAGTTCCACACTTGTCCTATTCATGATTACGATTGCTTGATCGGCCGGGATTGGTTGCACGCCTGGAATCTGGATGTGGATTGAAGGTGCAACTGGGTGGTCGTGAAGGCGGGCGGGAAAAATCTCACTTTGCCGTTGTGGCGGGGTGAGGGGAAGGAGTCGGAAGTGGCGGAAGCAAGGAAGCAGTTGCGCGTCATCAACTTGCAGTAGCTGAAGCGGTGCGAGGATGACCAAGTTTACTTGGCATGAGTACTTCCACAAAAAGTAGCAGAGCAGCAGGTTGCAACAGTTGAAGCAGCGGAGGGGCAGCCGATAGAAGGCGTGGGAGCTCCAGAGTTTCCTCCCCGTGTTAGGGAGGTACTCAAGGAGTTCGGGGACGTTTTTCTGCAAGAGTTCCCAAAGGGACTGCCACCACGGCGCGACATCGACAACAAGATCAAGGTAGTGTCAGGTTTGTCACGATCAGTGCGGTCTTACAACTTTATGAGCGACACGGAGCTTGCGGAGATCAAGAAGCAGTTGGGGGAGTTGGTGGACCAAGGCTTCATTCGGCCGTCGGTGTCTCCATACGCGGCACTGGTGCTGTTCATCAAGAAGAAATCAGGACAGGTGCGGATGTGCGTGGACTGCCGGGCGCTCAAAAACATCACGGTGAAGAATCGCTATCCGTTGCCACGGGCCAAGGAGTTGTTTGACCAGCTTTGAGGGGCAGGTGACTTCAGCAAATCGGACGTGAGGTTGGGGTACCACCAAATCCGCATCGTGGAGGAGGATGTGGAAAAACCGCGTTCTAGATGCGCTATGGACACTTCGAGTATCTCGTGATGCCTTTTGGGCTAACGAATGCTCCGGCTATGTTCATGGCGCTGATGAACAGGGTATTACATCCCTACTTGGACCAGTTTGTGGTCATTTTCCTCAAAAACATCCTTGTGTATTCACGGACGATGGAGGAGCACCAAGAACATTTGTGGAGGATGATGGAAGTGCTGAGAAAGGAGCGGTTGTTCGCCAAGCTCAGCAAGTGTGAATTCGACAAGCAAGAGGTGGAGTTCCTTGGGCACATTGTCAGCGGGAAGAGGATCCGCATGGACCCAAAAAAGGTGGAGGCAGTAAAGGAGTGGCCAGAGCCGGCGTGCGTGCATGACATCCACGATTTCCTAGGTTTTATGAACTACTACCGGAGGTTTATCCGGGGACACGCAGCCATGGGAGCACCCTTGACAGACTTGCTCAAGAAGGGGCACCAATGGGAGTGGGGTGCAAAGGAGGGGCAAGCCTTTGATGCAATGAAGGTTGCTATGCGTCAAGCCCCGGTGTTGGTGCATCCGGACACGAGCAAAGAGTACGTGTTGGTGACGGACGCAAGCGACTATGCAATCGGCGGGATGCTGATGCAGGACCAAGGGAAGGGGTTGCAACCTATTGTGTACTAATCTAAGAAGCTGAAAGGGGCTGAGCTCAACTACCCGATCCACGAGAAGGAGATGCTCGCAGTGGTCCAGGCTTTCAAGCATTAGAGGTGCTACCTTGAGGCACGACGGTGTGTGGTACACACAGACCACTACGTGCTCAAGTACTTCAAGTCGCAGCCGAACCTGAGTCGTCGTCAAGAATGGTGGATGGAGCTGCTGGAGGGCGGCTTCGACTACTAGATCCAGTACAAACCTGGGAGGATCAACCCAGCAGACCCGCTTTCGCGTCGCCCGGACTTGGTCGTGCATGCAATCACAATGCTGGCGGGATCCCCGATCATCCGTAGCCTGTTTACACACGGGTATGAGGAGGACGAGGACTTTGCCGGAAGTATGGTGAAGGGGTGTAAGTGGGACGGCCAATATTGGTGGCGTGAGAAGGGGAACCAGATTTTGGTTCCGTGGAGTGTGTTGTTGCGGCAAGCACTGTTGGAAGAGGCGCACGACTCGCATTACAACGATCATTTTGGCCACGAAAAGACCTTCAAGACGCTTGCACGCCAATATTGGTGGACGACGATGGGAGCTGTCGATGAGATGTCCGTCCACGGACGTTCCGGAACCGGTGCCGGAACGTCCGTGGACGGACATCTCACTTGATTTCATGGGCGGTATTCCACAGAATACAACGGGCAACACCATGGTGCTGGTGGTGGTGGACCGGTTCAGCAAAATGGCACACTTTATTCCATGTACGGAGAAGGTCACAGCAGCAAAGACGGCTCAACTCCTCTTGCAACACGTCATCAAACTGCACAGGGTGCCAAAGTGCATGGTCTCGGACCGCGACCCACGCTTCACCTCCTGGTTTTGAGAGGAACTCTTCAAGAAGCTGGGCACCCATATGGCTCTTTCATTGGAATACCACTCCCAAACTGATGGTCAAACTGAGCGCACCAATCAGACCATGGAGCAGTTGCTGTAGGGGATCTTGGAGTCGGATGGCGAGGGATAGGAATGCAAGCTCCTGGTGGCTGAGTTTGCCTACAACTCAGAAGTGCATGCCTCTACGGGGCGGTCTCCCTTTGAGCTAGTGTATGGGGTGCAGATTGCATGTCCCTCAGACATGGCAATGGAATCGGACCTACCCGTAGTGCAGTAGTTTTCAAGTGACTTCACAGAGGTGTGGTGCGGCGTACGCGAGAAGCTACACAAGGCGCAGCAGGAGATGAAGTGGAAAGCGGACAAGCACCGGATAACCAAGGAGATCTTGGTGGGAAAGAAGGTGATGCTAAGCTCGGAGAACCTGCAGCTGGCGGGGGTGGGCAGCAACAAGCTCAAGCCTCGGTGGGTGGGCCCTTTTCTGGTCAAGGAGAAGCGGTCCGCGGTGAGCTACGAGTGGGAGCTACCAGACCACTATGGGATCCATCCCATGTTCCACGCTTCTCTTCTCAAGGCCTACAAGGAGCCGGATGCGCAGTTCGCGGCGCGGTGACAGGCTCCTCCTCCACCGGTCTTGGTGGAGGGTGAAGAGGAGTATGTGGTGGAGACGATTCTCGAGCACCGACGACGCGGTAACGGATGGCAATACCTGGTGCAATGGCTCGGCTATGGGCCTGACCACAAATGATGGATACCCGAAGCTGATTTCCATAGGGGCGGTGCTGTCAACACTGTCCTCCGAGCGTACCAGGAGCGCATCAGGACGGTGCGCCCTCGGAGGGGGGAGGGTGATTTTATGGGAGCTGCCGATCTAGGCAGTGATTACATCATCATAATTAGGTCATATGCATGTGTTGATGCTTCCACTATAATCTACGTGAAAAACTGTGCGAAATAGATCCAAGAACAGGGTCATTCGGTGCAGGGACGAGAAAGATACGGCTGTGCAAAGGTGGGGGGCGCACCTCCAGAAAACAGGAGACGTACCGGTTCGACCCCGTGCACGGCGGAGGGACTTTCTCACGCACTGCAGCTAAAACGCCCCTAGATGGATGCTTAGCCAATGAGGCAATGTTTTTTAGAGTCCATGGGCGCTTCGGGATGGCGGCTAGAGCTGCATTCGCAAGCAAGGGCGTTTCAGGCGGCCGTGACCCCCGCTGGCGGTGCTGCCAGCGGCATTCACGCTTGGAGCACTCAAACGGCCATAACTTAGCCGTTTCTTCACCGATTAAGGCGTTCTTTGGTGCATTGGGAAGCTCGCGGCACTTACTACCTGATGCATATGTTATTTTCATGAATATGGCCCGATAGAGGGCTTCAGAGTGCTAGGAGCATTCGGCTGCCTCATAGTGGCTGGTACATAAGGAAGCCTAGGGGTTGTTCTAGGCATGCCAATCTTACTGAGAGACTGTGTACATTACCTTGTACTGATATATCAATTCAAAGGATTATTTCCTTGCCCAACTCTTCTTGTTCTTCAGTTATTGCTTTGTACACGTCCATTCAATCCTACAAGTCTTCCGCAGCGCACCTTGGTGTAAACGCCGCCGGGAGAATCGCACGGTGGGAACCTCAGTCACTAGCAACGGTCTTGCTACTAGGAGAGGGTCGTGCGACATCTCAAGGGTTGGCATACACACCAAGGGGTCAAGGGTTGGGAGGTTTATCCCAAGGGCTTGGCGTGTGACCATCACAACGGGCGCCCCTCGGTTCACAGCGGACATAGGTGGCCTGATGCACGTGCAAGGCATAACGCTGACGATTGTGCACCAGCTCCATCCTAAGGGACACTTGTGCTTGGCCTGGATATTTCATCTTGTATGTGGACTACAATAGGGACTTGGCTCCCTAAATGACCGTAGTGCTGGATGAGGCAATGAGGAGGTCATCGACGTAGACCAAAATGGCCACGAGGGGCTCAAAAGGAGGACTTAAGAAGAGGAACGAGTAGGGTCTAGCGTGTTGCGATAATAGCCTCCTCTCTCAAGGATAGAGGAGATCTCTATTTTCCAATAGTGCAGTGACTGCTTGAAGCCATAGATTGCCTTTCACAGTCCGGTGGTTGTATCATGTAGATCTACTCGTCAAGACGTCCCTACAAGAATGCATTGTTGACGTCCATTTGCTCCAGATCCTAGTCATGCTGAGAAACAAGACTAAAAAATGCACTCTCAGTTGTGTACTTTCCAACGGGTGCAAACATTTCGTCGAAGTCTACTCCAGGGATGTGAGAGAACCGTTTGGCGGTGACCTTTGCCTTGTATCAGTTGATCGTGCTATTGGATTTCAGCTTTCGGTGAAGAACCTAGCAAGTTGAGACAACCTTACGGCTCGTTGGGAGGTCAACAAGCTCAAAGATATCATGTTCCTTGAGGGCTCTAAGCTCCTCATGCATCACCTTCTCAAAGAGATCGGCATCAGCCGAACTATGATATGCTGTGGTTAAAGTGTGGGAATTCCACTTGCAAAGCATGCAGCAACATAGCTAGCGACCGAAGACTTCGGAGCACTAAAGAATTTACGTACAACCAGGGCATATCCCAGAGCTGAGCTGGGATGGATCACACTGACAGCAAGACCAAGCGCATCGAGACCGGTGGGTCTGGAAAATGACCCAGCCGTAGAGGAAGATGCACAAGAGCATGTTCGGTGCTAGGAGGACTGGGTGGACTGAGTGATCGATCTTTTGGGGAGGGAACGGAGTCTCCCTCCCCGTGTATATGGCTTAGGAACGGCAGCAAGAGCCGGAGACTTAGGACATGTCTCTGTGGTGTCAGCATGTGCAGTAGTGGGAAGCTCAGAAGTAGAAAGCAAGCCAGAGGGAGTGTGATGAGGAATACACTGGGACAGACACTGGTGGGTGCGGGTCCTGGCTCAGAGACTGGACGCATAGACGGGTGGTGAGTTAGGAGGGGAGGCGGATGCTGAGCTGGAAGAATTGCACGAATCACCATCAAGGGAATTGACTGGTGACGACTGTGGAGAGGAATGTGGAGAGGACAGTGCAGAGGACTGTGGAGAAGGAGCACAACTGAAAGAGCATCCCCAAGACCGGAGGCGGACATAGACCCACCTCTCCCCAAGTTGACGGAGCAAGGTCGGAGATGAAGTTGGCGCGACGCGGGAAAGGTAATGAGGAAAGACGTCCTCAAAGAAGAGGATGTCATGGGACTCAATGATGCAAAAATGATCAGCATCCTAGAAGTGCCATGCATTAGACAAGGCAGAGACACCCTGGAAAGGTACATAGGAGAGCACGAGGACTGAGTTTGCTACCGCAAAAGTCATCCAACAGTCAGACACTGACGACACACCCCCAGACACGGGCAAGACGCAAGTCTGCATGACGACCAAACTAATCCTCAAAGGGAGTGACATGACGAGGAAGAGGATTATGAGGGACACAGTCCCAGACACATGTCATGTATGAAATGACCTTGAAGGAGAAGAGAGCGGGTAGGTGCGAGACAGTGAGGAGAGTGCAAAAACCATCAGCAACAGTGCAGTTCTAGTGCTCGAAGACACCGTTCTATTGGGGTTTGTAAGGAGTTGATGGCTCCATGCACATCCCACGAGAGGTCAAGAAGCAGGCATTGGGTCCCATAAACTCACCGCCACGGTCAGAACGAAAAGTATGAAGTCAACGACCATAGGCGAGTTTAGCCTAGGGAAGCCACAACTCGGAAGTGGGACATACGTCACTCTTTTTTCAGAGGGTAAAGACCCAGTGCATGCAAGAATAGTCTTCAGTGAGGCACAGGATAAAGCGAGCAACTCCACCTAGGTTATCACGAGGAAGAGGACCCATGATGTCAGCATGCTGAAGGTCGAGTGGGTGACAGTGCGATTGTAAGAAGTGCAAAAAGGGGACTGATGCATCTTGCCTTAAGCGCAGTGTAGGCAGCTAGCCGTACAGGTCCTAGGAACAAGAAGGCGTGGAGACCATGAACAGTGTGGTGGTAAAGCAAGCTATCAACAGCAGCAGTGTGGATGTGACAAAGGCGGTGATGCAAGAGTTTTGCATGCTCAGGGGAGAGAGAGTGACCGACATGAACAAGCGCAGCAGTGGCAGCAGCAGGCACAAAGGAAGGAACATAGAACAAGTGATTTCAGCGTGTGATGTGAAGCAATACATGGCCAATGGTGCTGCGGCTGGAGGAGAAGTCCATACCCTGGTCATCGAGAGCCATAACAGAGACCAGAATGAGCTCAAGAGAGTGCACGTACAACACATCAGACAGAAAGAGCTCCTCCCCAAGGCCCACAAAACCAGACAAAGTCTGGATTGGTGAATATAGAGAAGCATCGTATGGTACCAATAGTCAGATCACGCACTTTTTGTTGGACAATGTTGAACTTGACAAGGCAGCATGTCCCTGTTGTTGGTGTCTCAGCAACAAACAGTGTCAATGCTTGTAAGCCGGACAGTGCCAACGGTACTGATCACAACTTGAAGCTTCCTTGATTGTACAATATGACTGTAGATTTGAAATCTACAGGCAAAACCGTGCGAGATCCCCAAGAGCGGGGTCGATCCATTAAGAAGTGAGGAAGTTACGCCCAACCAAGATTTGGGCCAGCCAAGGGGAAAACAGGCAACGGAAATTCATCCCCAAGGACCAAGGCTCGACCCTAGGTAGACCCAACAAGGCCAAAGCGCACCTTGGGACCAGGTCAGCCAATGAATCAAGGATCATTGAGGGCCAAGGGTGCTTCAGAATGGCACCCCAATGTGTTATTTCCAGAAAGGGCGCTTCGGACGGTTGTCACCGCCGCTAGTGGTGCTGCCAGCAGTAGATTGCCGTGGTTCATGGAAACGGCCATATCTTGGCCGTTCCTCCACGGAAAAATCTGATTCTTGCTGCGTTGGAAACCTGGGAAGATGCTGAAGAAATAACGCTCATCCCAGGCCCGTACAGAGCCGCACACGGCTCCGCGACCTCGGATCGCCTGGGATGTGTCATCATGTACATATAGTCTTGTATGTTGACACTTGAAAAACAAGTACAGTTTTCTCCCACCGTTTCGACCATATACCTCTACAAACCCGGAAAGCAGTGCACCGGCCTCCCCTTGGTTGCCGTTGCCGCCGGTTGGTACCTACACCATCCGGTTGAGGCTAGCACACCATGTCCGGTTTACACTTGGTATTAGAGCCACCCTTGGCTCAGGGGCACAATCATCTACGTGGCAACCTCTCCTGGTCAGGGTAGACGAGCGCACATCTTTGGCATATCTGTACCCAAGGCCAACCACACACTCTGGTGAAAAGGCGGTAACCGGAGGACCTGTTGAGGAACAAGTTGCACCAGGCACAAGATGACTTCAATCGGCTCGTCCGCCTTGGGACGTTTGACGTGCAAGGGGAAGTAACAACATGCGTAGGGTTGCAAAAGTTGTTCGTCGCCATGCAGGCCAAGATGGACCTGTTGGAGAAGCAAAACGTATACCTCAATCAAGAGCTTGCGAAGCGTCCAGTGACAACACCAGTGGCAGTTATCACCGCAAATGGCCCTGCACTGGGCGTCCCGAGCACGTCCAAGCCGGAGCCGTTTGACCCATCGAGGAAGGATAGGCCAGCTCTGCACGCTTGGATACTGAGATTGGAGCTGTACTTCACCACCATCGACGCGGATACCTCAAGGTACAAGGCACGCCGCGCCTATTTTGTGACCTTGTTGAGCAAGGCATCGTTGGATTGGTGGACCGATGTGATGCGGTCAAATCCACACGGCAGTGGAGCAGCAATGATCTCCGGCATTGCGGCCGCGACCAGAATCTCAAGCCCATCGGCTCCAACCTACAGTAGTGGCGACCCTACCCTTAAATGGCCGACCTCATGGTAGAGTTCATGGAATCGTTCATCAAGCGCTTCACCGTGGGTGAAATGAGGAACAACGCGCGTGCCAAACTACGTCGGCTTCGCCAAACTTGCGGCGTCACCGATTACACCCGCAGGTTTCATGAAGTCATTGCTAACTATAGCTTTGACTCCACGAATTGTGCTTCCGTTACAACAATGACCTCATGAACGACGCCCACGCTATGACAGTGATCCACGATCTCAACGACAACCTACCCGGGATGAACGCAGCAGCGGAGCGGTACGACTCACGCGTGTGCCAAGCTCATGCCAACAGCCACAACTCTTCCGGTGGTGGTCATGGAAAGTGGACCAAGAGTGAAAATACACCATGGAGATTGGAGGGTTGCAGCAGTGCAAGTGTTACAACTGTGGCAAACCTGGCCACATTGCACGTAATTGCTTGAGTCCTAAGTAGGACGATGGCAAGGGTAAGCGACAATGGAAGGGGAAGCAAGCCATGGAGGAAGCAAAGAAAGCAACAAAGGAGTCGGGAAACGAGGAGAGCCGGGAGTAGATGGCGTTACTCCTGGCTCGTCTCAACCCAAACCGCCACTTAACCGCCCGCCCGAACGCCTTGTGGCAATTAAGGCGGTTTCTGAGGTCAAGGCATGGGATGCGGGGTATGAGGTGGATCAGCCTGTACTTCTCTTGGAGGCATGATTAAAAGGCGTCAAGGGGAAGGTGAGGAGTCGACTTGATTGTGGCGCAAGCCAAAGTTCTGTTAGCATGGAGTGTGCTCGGAAGTGGGGTCTTGCGCTCATGAGCAAGAAGCAGACTGCTAACCAAGTGGACGGCACGATTGAAGTGCGGTACCTGGCACATCCCCTCTCCATTTTTATGGGGAAACTTTGCATAACAACTGTATACCTGGTGTGTCCGATGAAGGATAACGATGTGATCCTCGGTCGTGACTTCCTCCACAAATACAACTCCGTCGTCAATTGAGAGGTGAACACCGTCTCAGTCAATTTTGGAGACAAGGACTATCCCCTACCTACGTGGTCTAAGGAAGAGGCCGCGGAGGAGAACATTTGCGAGAAGGAAGCGTCGTAGTAGCTGGCAACTGGAAAGGAGCAATTGACGCCTATGATGCTGAACTTGGTGTAGCTCAAGCACGCGATTCAGAAAAAAGGAGCAGATCTTTCTGGCGTTCGTGCGAGACGTGGAAGACGCCTTCGACCAGCCAGAGGACATGGCGCCTGCTGTGGTGCAAGGGGCGACTCCTAAGCAGCTGGGGGCCCAAGGCAAGTTTTCCGCGGTGCCCGAGGGGCCTCGGAAGGTGTGTACGGAGTTCAAGGACGTGTTCTTCGGCACCCTCCTGGCGGGTCTGTCACCGAAGCGGGACGTGGACCATCGCATCGACCTCAAACCTGGTGCACGACCGACTGTTCGTGCAACGTACCGCATGAGCGACGCACAACTGCAGGAGCTCAAGAAGCAGCTAACCGAGATGATGGAGCAGGACTTCATTCGTCCATCCTCGTCTCCGTACATAACACCCGTCCTGTTTGAACAAAAAAATACGAGGGAGATGCGCATGTGCATGGACTACTGGGCGTTAAATGAGTGCACCATCAAGAACTGGTACCCATTTCCAAGATCCAAGGAGCTCTTTGATCAGCTTCGTGTGGCTCGCTTCTTCACAAAGATCGACCTCCGATCCGGCTACCACCAGATCCGCATCGCAGCAGATGATGTGGAAAAGACGGCCTTCCGCACCCGCTATGGTCACTACGAGTTCTTCCTGATGCCTTTCGGTTTGACCAATGCGCCAGCCACCTTCATAGCATCAATGAACAACATCTTTAGGCTATACTTGGATGACTTTGTGGTGGTGTACCTTGATGACATCTTGGTGGATAGAAGAACGGCAAAGAAATATGAAGAGCATGTGAAGAAGGTCCTTGATATTTTGAGGAAGGAGACGTTTTTTGAAAAGCTCTCTAAGTGTGAGTTCACGGTGGAGAAAGTTGAATTCCTTGGACACATAATTAGCAATAGACAGATTGCCATGGAACTGCACAAAGTGTCAGCCGTGCAAGGGTAGCCAAAGTTATGTAGCGTGCACAATGTGTAAGTGTTCCTTGGTTTTTGTAACTACTACCGCAGGTTCATCTTTGGCTATGCGGGAGTGTCAGCGCCACACTCCAATCTCACTTGCAAGGATCACGAGTGGAGTTGGAGAGTTAGCAAACAAGAAGCCTTTGAAAATATTAAAAGGGCTTTGACCTCCGCACCGGCCTTGCATGTGGCCGACAGCAGCCGTGACTTTGAAATGGCCACGGATGCATCGGACTTGAAAATTGGTGGGATCCTTTTCCAGGACTTTGGTAACGGGTCGCAGCCGGTCGCCTACTACTCGCGCAAGTTACGTGGGGTGGAGCTGAACTGTGCCACACATGACAAGGAGCTGCTCGCCGTGGTTGCAGACTTCAAGAACTGGCTGTGCTACCTTGAGGAGCAAAAATACACGGTCTACGCTGACCACCACGCATTGAAGTACTTCAAGACGTAGCCAAACCTGAGTTGACGACAAGCGCGTTGGGTGGAGTACTTCGAGTCGCACTTCGACTGCAAGATTGTGTACCGGCCGGGTCGCATCAACCCAGCCGACGCACTCTCGTGGAGACCGGACCTGATGATGCGGGTCGCATCTCTCACCATCCACAAGCATACCTTCCTTGTGAAGCTCTTCACGGAGGGTTACGAGGCGCATCAGGATTATGATGCTAGGAGATTTTTCTTCGAGGTACCATATTGGCGACGGCGCGGTTCGCAGCAGGTGGTGGTCCTGCGATGCCTGCACTTTGGCAGCTGGTTTTGGAGGAGTGCCATAACAGTGGCCCGAGTGGTCACTTCTTTGCCGACAAGATATTGAAGACGGTGGCTCACTTGTTTTGGTGGCCCACCATGTCGTCGGAGGTGGCTGAGTTCTGCCGGAGTTGTGACGTGTGCCAACGCCACAAGGCATGGAGGACAAAGACCTCGGGTCTCTTCCAACCCTTGCCCATCCCTGAGTAGACGTGGTAGGACATCTCTATGGACTTCATCACGACCTTGCTTAAGACAGCGGTAGGTCAGAATGCGGTGTTGGTGGTGGTGGATCGCGTCAACAAGGTGTCGCACTTCATCGCGACGTGTGATACGGTCAGCGCAGAAGGCACGGCTCGGCTCTTCCTCGAGTACATGGTGTGCCTCCATGGTGTGCCACGGTCCATTGTGAGCGACCGTGACCCACGCTTTACCAGCAAGTTCTGGCAAGAACTCATGGAGCGGTATGGCAGCAAGGTGCAGCTGTCAAACAGTTTTCATCCCCAAACTGACGGACAAAGGGAGCGGACTAACCAGACGTTGGAGCAGCTCCATGTAGTGGGTGATCCGGACGAGACGATGTGGGACCAGCGGTTGCCGGTCGCTCAACTAGCGTACAACTCTGCCACGTCCGCCTCCACCAGCAAGGCGCCATTTGAGGTGGTGACCGGGACGGTGTCCACCACACCCCTCAGTTTGCACGTCGCAAGCAACCTGCCCGCGGTGGAGTCGACCACACGTGACTTCCATCAGATTTGGGCAGCGACGCGGCATGCTTTGGTGAAGGCACAAGAGCAGCAGAACGTGCAAGCGGATCGCAGACATGCAGATGCAACACTCAAGGTCGGTGATCGTGTGCTTCTCCACAGTGCACACATCAAGCTTCGCGGGATTCGCTCAAACAAGTTGAAACTCTGGTGGCTTGGTCCGTACGAGGTGCTTGAAAAAACGCGGACACCCGCGGTGGTGCGGTTGGCTCTTCTGTCTTCCATGCCAATCCATGACATGTTCCACATCTCCAAGCTCAAGCTCTACCATGATCCAGTTGAGCATTTTGGTGGCCGCAAATCTGAGCCTCCCCCTCCAGTGGTCATCGAGGGTGAGCAAGAGTTTGAGGTGGAGGCCATCCTTGACCACCGTCGTCGTGGCCATGGATGGGAGTACCTGGCCAAGTGGAAGGGCTACAACACAGCCCACAACTCATGGGAGCCTGCCCGAAACTTCAACGTTGCCGGGGTGAATGCCATCCTCCGGGAGTACCAAGAGCGAACCGGGACGGCTTGCTCCTAAAGGGGGGGGTAGTGTAAGCCGGACTGTGCCAATGGCACTGATCACGGCTTGAAGCTTCCTTGAATATACAATCTGAATATAGATTTGGAATCTTCAGGAAAAACTGTATGAGATGGACCCAAGAATGGGGTCAATCCATCAAAAATTGGGAAAGTTACGCCTGGCCAAAGGTTGGACAGGCGGATGGAAAAACAGGTGACGGAAATTCATCACCAAGGACCAAGGCTCGACCCTTGGTAGACCCAACAAGGCCAAAGCGCACCTTGGGGCCCGGTCAGCCAATTAATCAAGGATCATTTAGGGCTAATGGTGCTTCGGAATGGCACCCCGATGTGTTATTGCCAAAAAGGTTGCTTCGGACGGCCGTCACTGCCGCTAGTGGTGCTGCCAGCGGCAGATTTCCGTGGTTCACGGAAACGGCCATATCTTAACCGTTCCTCCACGGAATGATGTTATTCTTGGTGCTTTGGAAAGCTGAGAATATGTGCTACGTTATTCAGAGGCAATAATTCTCATCCCAGGCCCGTACAGGTCCGCGCACGGCTCGGAGACCTCGGATCACCTAGGATGTGTCATCATGTACATTTAGTTTTGGATGTTGACACTTGAAAGACAGGTACAGTTTATTCCCACTATACCACACGTATTCCTGTGCTCCCCCAAGATGAAACTAGGCTTCCACAAACCCAGAAAGGTGTGCACCGGCCTCCCCTTGGTCACCGTTGCCGCCGGTTGGTGCCTACACCATCTGGTTTAGGCTAGCACACCGTGCCCAGTTTACAATGCGAGCTCTCATACACGATGAGGATCTGCCCGGTCCTAGTCCCCGTCATGCCCAAGAAGGGCCGGAATTTGACGACCATCTCTTTATGATTTGGTATAGAGCAGGCCTTGCATCGCTCGTCCTGCTCTATGGACCTGAAGGGGGTCGGAAGTTTTGTATTGGCTTAAGTAATGGGGTCCAGAATCCCACCGTGTCAGCTCTCACATGAAACAACACCTCCGAGGAATTGGATTCTGCCTTGTTCAAATAGTGGGGAGGAGGTGTCTTGAATTCCTTTGGTAGCTGTTTTGAGGGCGCGGTGACGTCAATCTATGGACTAGGTGAGAGCAGTGAGGGAAGGCCTCCGTTGAAGGAGACACCTCCAAATACGAAACCCGTAATCAAGCTCAGGGAGTGCTCGTGCACCGCATTGATGGATGGTGAGCCTAGCTGCAACTAGCTGTGATGCTCCTCAAAGAACATGTACCTCCTATACCCGTGGATTTGCGGTGGCTCTCCTGCTCGGGAGAGCGCTGATGTGTGGCTGAGACACGCAAGGTGGTCTATCAATCCGCCACTAGTGCGACTCCACTCACTCCTCGTGTCAATTTTTGAGACATGCCATTGAATTAGTAGTGCTCACCACGGGTTCTCAGGTGATGTGGCTCTGCACAATTTTGATGCATCATTTATAAGCTGTAATTATGCTGCTACTATGTTACTATCGTGCTTCTACTATTATGATGCAAGTACGCGACTGTTGTGCTGTTGTTGTTATAATGCATCGGTGTTGTTGTCCTGCTGTAGCTCTTGTGGCCACTTCCGCAGCCGCTGTCGTTGCCATTGTCCACCTACCTTGTTGATTATTACTACTATTCCCCCACCATGTGGTGGTGCCATTGATGCTGCGGTTGAGCCACTGGTGTGGTGACCTGCTGCTACCGCCGCCGTCGCGACTACACCTCTGCTGCCACTATCGGCTGGGACGGTTCACCGTGACGTGGTGGGTCCTCCTAGGTCCTTCACTGCAGTTGTGGCTCTCACTTCTACTGCCGTTTTTGTGCCTTTTCTGTGCAGCTCTTTGAGGGTGTCTCGCTGCTCACATACCGTAAGAAGTTTCTTGGAAGTTTTCTAACACTTATTTGTTGATGTGACAACACTGTCTAGTTAGGCGATATACTAGCACTCATAGCATGTTCAAGAACAACAAGGATTTGGCCAAGAGAGAAACAGTGTCTCGTAAGCTTCATAAGTTTCAATTTGTGAGGAGAAATGGCAACTGACAAGAACACAACATAAACTACTGGTGGGCGCCACTCAGGTTGCGAACTGTGACAGGTCAGTTTACCCTTAACCGGCCCAAAATCACTGTTTTGGCCGTAACTCAGTGTGCGAACATCCACGTGTAGAACAGTCCAGTCCTACACATGCAGAATCTTGCACAGAGCGTAGACCGGCACTAATTGGTAGACACAATGTAAAAATCATGCAAATCCAGCCTATGGCAAGTGCACATGGAAAACCTTAGAGGCTGTAGAAAAAAACAGATTCTCTAGCATAAATTTGGTACACCGTGGCAGCTGTCATGCAGCTGCTAATGGTTGGACCACCACACTGCGACACCTAAATGCCAGCTAGCTCCGCATCAGGGATCTTTACATGCATCGACATGACTGAGTGGTCACACTCTGATGTACATGTAGATGGGAACGCCTTACATTACAACAACTTCTACGCACTTTCTCTTTGGGGTGTATGTTCACAGGACCTTAATCAGCATAGGTTTTGGTTTGGAATGACAACACTCAAGCTGGAAATCGACCTTCAATCCTCATTTGGCTAACATCACGTTATGAGTTTCAGTTAAGGAAAACTGTGTGCATTAATTAAACAACTTTAGGTAGCAAAAATGGAATAGTTTATTCCACCTTGTTTGTTAGGAGCAATGGGAATTTCCGGAGTTTTTCCCATCGCCAAAGCTTTTTCTCACATTCCCTTCAGTGTTTTAAATGGTCAAAAGTCACCTGTATCCATGTTCCAGAACAAATTCAACCATCTCCAACCTGCCATGTGATATACAATCCATCCCCCTAACTGTCGCTGCTAGCACTTAGTGAGTAACCAAGGGGAAAAAATAGGTGGTGTCAATGCGGCATCGACATACTAGCGTCATGATTAGGGGTCTGAACAATCACAAACCCCTCAACAGAGGGGTTTGTGACTTTTTTTGAATGAAATGCCGATCCCTCCTGTTTTGTTTCTCGTGACCCTCATGTACCCCTTCGTCGCAACAATAAACACCATCCGTTCCTCCGTCGAAACGATAAGCCTCATCCACCCCTACATTGGAACGATAAGCCCCATCTATCCCTACGTTGGAACAATAAGCCTCATCCGCCCCTACCTCAAAACAATAAGCCCCATAAGCCCCATCCGCCCCTGCCTTAGAACAGTAAGCCCCATATACCCCTCGGGTATATGGGGCCGAGGGGTATATGGGGCTTATTGTTCTAAGGCACGGGTTCTAAGGCAGGGGTTCCGTGTTCTAACACGGATGGGACTTATTGTTTTGAGGCAGAGGCGGATGAGGTCTACCGTTCTGGGGCAGGGGCGGATGAGGCCTATCGTTCTGACATACGGGCGGATGGAGACAGAAATGCTAGGCAGCAGGTTGGGGTAGCAGCATTGTTGATGCAGCGTGTGGGCTTCCACGCTCGTTGCTTAAGTCTGCTGTCCCCTCAGTCTGCTGCTCTAGAAACTAAGTCTAGAAGCTCTGGGTTTGTTACTCAGAAGTGCGCGCGCCAGTGTTAGCACCAAAAAGCAGTTGAAAACTGAAAGTAACTGATTAGGAATGAAGAATGAGCAACAATGGGGGACCCCTCCAAGTTCTAGCTCCCCCCACTAGTGTAGAACTTGTTACTCAGCCAACCAGCCAATCAGAAAATAGTCCTAGACCTATTTTCTGGCAGGCAGGGTTTTCTCGGTGAGCCCTGCCAGACGCCCGACAGCCCAAAACCCGGGCATCGTCCGTTTTGCCTGAAAACTGGACCATACCATAATACCGACGCTGCGAACGCGGTCCTGCGGTCAGAATCAGCTAGAAAAATAGCAGCAAAGAGTTATGGCTGCCCGAACCCAGGCAGTGCCTACCACAGTCAGTGATGCCAAACAGGGCCACACAGCAGGAGACATGGACCCTAGGCACAGCATGATGCTGCATACGCAATGCCACAACCAGAAACAATACTGCGTGCATGTAGACATTATTTGCAGTGGCAGTGACCGCCGGCGGCCCGACCGCCGAGGAGGCCTGCCGATGGAGCTGAGCGCGTCGCCAGAGGGAGGAGACTCCAGCAAACAGTGAGTGGGCCTCAGCGTGCATCGGCTCCACCGAACGACACTCCAGCAGCGTCGAGTCTCACCGTCAGTCATCTGCACGCTGATGTACACAAGCCGAGAGGACACAACAGAGTGCAATGAGAGATGCACACAAACCAACATGACTCACACGTGTAGTGCACATGTGCGGGCAGAGACACAATCAATGACCAGACTCCCCCAGGCCATGCAGAAATGTAGGCAAGGACAAAGAGAGCCACTCACGGACGCACGCCGACCGAACTCATAGCCTTCTTGAACGAGTCGTGCTTCAGTGCCTTGGTCAAGAAGTCAGCCAACTGCCGTGCTGTCTCAACCCACACGATGCTGATGCTGCCGTCATGCAACAACAAACGCACATAGTGATACGCAACGTTGATGTGCTTTGTGCGTGTGTGATGCACGCCGTCATTGTCGGCGATGGCCATAGCACTCTCATTGTCACAATGCAACGTGATGGATGCGACAAACTGACGCAACTCGGACAACAGACGACGCAACCACACACTCTCACACGTGCCTGAGCCAAGAGCAATGTACTCAATCTCAGCAATGTTGCGTGCAATGCACCCCTGCTTTCCACTGCGCTAGACACAACTGTACCACCAATCAGAAAGATCCAACCTGTGCGACTCTTACCGTTCGGACTACCGGCCCAGTCACTGTTGGTGTAGCCTACCGCGACAACAGATGGCTGGCGGCGGAACATGAGACCTCGTCGAGGAGTCAAGATGACATAGCATAGTACTCGGATCGTAGCCTCGAAGTGGAGGTGATGCGGCTCCTGAGAAAACTAGGCCAGGAGGTTGGCGGCGAACGCGATGTCTGGGCGCGTCGTCGTCGCCAGGAACATCAGTGACCCGATGACTTGCAGGTACGTGGTCACGTCAACTGGCTCCTCCACAACAGATGGGTCAGGACTCTTCAGCTTCACCTGGCCATCAGGTGACATGGATGAGGATGCGCTCGGCATGAGTGGCAGGTCCTCCGCAAAGCGGGTGGACAGCATCTGCACATAGGCAGCCTGGTGGATGTGCAAAACGCCCTGGGAGCGATCATGCTCGATCTCCATGTCCAGGAAGACTCGGGCAGATCCGAGATCCTTCATCTGGTAAGCGGAATGTAGCATGTCCTTGACACACTCGATGACAGTCGTGTCTAGCTACGCGATGAGGAGATCGTCGACGTAAACTAGAATAGAAGCAAAAGTATGGCCGCGCGGACTGATTTACAATGCGGGGTCAGCCTTGCTGCGCTGGAGCCCACCGCGAAGGAGCGTGCTGCTGATCTCCTGGTTCCAACACCGAGGCGACTGCTTCAGGCCATAGAGGGCCTTCTGCAGCCGCCAAACTCTCCTAGTGCCATCGTTGAAGCTTGGGGGCTGCACCATGTAGAGCTCCTCACCCTCAAGTGAGCCATGGAAAAAATCGTTGCTCACGTCCATCTGATGTAGCTCCCATCCATGTTGGGCAACCAGGCTGGCTGGTGGAGAACAGCTGAGGGGCAATTGGGGCAAAGATCTGGTCGTAATCGACCCCAGAGATTTGGGCAAACCTCTTGGCTGTGAGGCGGGCCTTGTACTTGTCCAAGGACCCGTCGGGTTTCCACTTGCGCCAAAAGACCCACTTGGCGCTAATGGCCTTTCAACCTGGAGGAAGGTCAACGAGATTGTACACGTGGTGTTGTGGTTGGCAACGAGCTTATCGGCGCAAGCAGCATCCGAGTGTGCGGCCTCAGGAGAGGCTCGTGCCTTGCGTAGGGTGGCTGGGTCCTCCGGGCGTGTTGTGGAGCGGTTTGAGAGAGTGTGTGCATCTCGAGCTGCAATTGGGATGCGTGTGAATGCAGCCATGACAGCGTGCCGATGCTCGTGATGAAGCATGACGTAGCCCAGTGCGGAGCCCGGATGAAGGTCCGCAATGATGGTCGAGGTGGTCATGACGAGGGCCTTGGTGCCAGGATCCCCACTCATGACCGTGGGAGTGGAGGAGACACGTGGAGCCACAGGGGACCGAGGTGCCACGGAGCACGGTGCCACGGTTTGCTCACTCACCGACGGTCTGGGTCGGAGGCTGCGGCTTGGGCCACGTGTGTAGCGTAGTAGGGAAGGTGATGGCACTGAGTCTGACGGGCTAACGGAAGCGGACGGGGCTGCTGGCCCGGTGGGGCCAGCGGATGCAGCTGGGGCTGCCGGCCCGGAGAGGCCAGTGGACGCGACTGGGGCTGCCGGCCCCGAGGGGCCAGTGGACGCGACTGGGGTTGTCGGCCCGGAGGGGCCGGTGGACGCGACTGGGGCTGCTGGCCCCGAGAGGCCAGCGGACGCAACTAGGGCTGCCGGCCTGGAGGGGCCAATGGACACGATTGGGGCTGCCGGCCCGGAGGGGCCAGTGGACGCGACTGGGGCTACCGACCCGGAGGGGCCTGTAGACGCGACTGGGGCTGCCGGCCCGGAGGGGCTCAGGGATGTATCACCCGGAAGCGGTAGGACGGAGGACGGACTCACCACTCCCCCACGCGACGGGATAGACACGGACGAGCCGGAGCGAATGAGGTCGTGGGGAAACAGGTCCTCGAAGAAGAGGGCATCGCGGGACTCGACGATGCAGTGCAGTGATGGATCCCAGAAGTGCCAGGCCTTGGACTGACGAGAAACACCAAGGAAGGTGCAGGGACTTCCGCGGGGGGCGAGCTTGCCTCCTTGCTGTGGGACGGGCAGCCACACAATGGCCACGTAGCCCCAGAAGCGAGCCACAGCGAGCTGGCAGGAGGACTGTTGAACTCCGGGAGAAAGGTACGGCACCGCCTTGTGGTAACTTTTCGTCTTTTGAGCGTTGTCCACCTTCCAAAAAAGCCAGAGTGTTTCTCACCTGTTCAGATTTTTTTGGCCAAGCAGTCACCAAGCAGGCCAGCATCGTTCTTTCTCAGTCACGTATTGATCCCGCTGCTACTCTGTGAGCAAACAAGTCAACAACGCTTTTCTCTACATCATGATTTTTTAGATCACATAACTTCTACTTGTCAGTCGTGTAGTGTAGGCTTCTATTATCTGTGAATTTCTTCGTTTGCACTGCGGATGTTCCTTGTAAATTTGTGTTTCCTCACGTTTTGCACAATTCGCCTTCTATTCTCTTTCTCCTTGTGCAGGAAAGCACCATTTACACGACCGAATCAACACTTACAACGGACTGCACTGCGTTGAAGATGGAAGATCACCGTCAACAGCCAGAGCAGGAGGAGCGTCAGAAGATTAGGAAGGAGAAGAGGGAGCAAGAGAGGGAGGGAAGGAGGCACGAGAAGCAGCTGAAGAAACAGCAAGAACTTGAATGGCTGAAGGCTTTGACGGAGAAGGCAAAGCGCGAGCTGGAAGACATGAAGAGGGCAAGGGAGGAGGAGATTCAGAGGGAGCAGCAAGTGAAGGAAGCTTCTAGGAAGAAGAGTGAGGTAACTAAGCTGTGGATTGAGCGCAGCAAGGAGCGGTTGAGGAACCAGCAGTTGGAGACTGAGGTGTTTCTGAGTTTCCTTGAGAAGTTTGTGGATGAAAGGGAGGAGGAGGTCCGGAGGAAGTTGGAGCAAAAGAGGGAGAAGGAGTGTAAGGAGTTCGCCCAGAGGCAGATGGATGTAGAGCTTGGCGGCAGTAGCCAGAAGGAGGAGGAGCTTGAGAGGCCAAAGGAGGAGGCTGTGGCGTTGGCTCAAGCTGGAGCAGTTGTGCCTCAGACAGTGGCCGCTCAATTCAGGCCACAGTCGTTGGAGGAGCAGGACGAGGTTTTGCTGCGAGGTCTTGAGGATGCTGAGGGACGGTACTGTGACGATGACTACATCTACATGCCCATGCCAACAATGATCTCCGCAATTGAAGAGGCCTCTGTGGAAGATGGTGAGCAAGTGGAGGAGCATGAGAAAGTGGAGGAGGAGGAGCCGGTGGAAGAGACGGTTAGAGCAGATGTGGAACAGAGAATGGGCATGCAGCCGGGGCAATGCTTTTGGGAAGGAACAGAGGCTTCTCTCCTCGGAGGGCTGGAGGAAGCGGAGGAGCTGTACAGCCTTGAAGACTACATCTATTTTCCAGCGATGAACAGCAGAGCTGAAGAAGATTCTTTCGAGGATTTCTTTGAAGCAGAGGAGGTAACAGTGGAGGAGGATATTGACTTGTACTCCGAGATAGCTGTGGATGGAAACAGCAGGCGAAGCAGCAATCTTGATGATAGGCAGCAGATCTGCAGCGAGGTAATTGGTCGGTCAAGCTGTTGCGACGAGCTTGACCAGCTGATGGGAAAATATTCCTCTGGCAAGACAGAAGAAGACTGGATCCATTGCTGTTGGAGGGTGGATGGCTCACGCTATGAGCAAGGCGACACTGGGTTGCAGGAGAGTGGATCTGGTTGCACTTCTCGCAGGGCTAGCTTGTCAACATGTGGTGTATGATGACGTGGCTCTCTCTGTTTCCCAAGTTTTTGGAATAAACCAATGTGTTTCCTACCCCCCCCCCCCCCCCCCCCCCCCCCCCCCCCC
>SZWC01008741.1:69019-99114 GCA_023375785.1 Penium margaritaceum
CCCCCCCCCCCCCCCCCCGCCCACCCCCCTGTCCCCAAATTCTCTCCCAGCCTATGACAAAGGAAGTGGACCTCACTGAGGCCATTCCAGAGGATATTGAAACTCCACTGCAATAGTGTGACCCTGTGTGGAGCCATGTTGGCCATCCGTCCAATTGAAAGCAGCCTGGCACTATTTATTGACTCAGCCTAGTCACCACAACTTGCACTCTCCACCCCCTAACACAAATCTAATCAGAGTGTGTGAAGCTATCATCTGATTCCAGAGGGAGTGCCACTGTCCTTCTCCGCCACCATAGCCATCACCATCACTATTGCCTACAACTGTTACATTTGCTGCAGAAATCAGTGAACTAAATAATTTTTGTGCTTCTATTGAAGTCAAATTTACATGTGCTGATGTCCCCCCTTTCTTTCAAGCCTGTTTCCAATGCCGTAAATGCTGGCATCGAAGTCACTGCCATGGTTATGGCTATCTGTATCCACCACTGTTGCTGTTGCTGCTGCAGCCGCCATCTTCATTACCTCATGGTTGACATTGCGTTTTCCATCATGGTTTCTTTTGCCATTGATTAATATCTCAATCGCTCCGGACCTTTCCATTTTCCCATCATGGGAACTTGAAATAGAGCAGTGTGAGTCGGCTCAACACAATATGCAGAAACATAAGTTCAACATCTGTGAGATGCGGTTCACTTTGTGCTCGTTCACAGATGTTGCATCCAGACTTGCATCTGGTTTGCTTGCATAACGTGAGGCTTTTGTACCATTTAACGAAAGAATCCACTTCTGCAACGGAAGAAAGTACGAGGGCCTTACATTAAGGGCCCAAACATCTCGCCCATGTTTACATTGCCACTTGCCAAGTTTACCTTCATGTCGTCTGCGCTTCATCGTTAGTTTACACAAAAAATTGGTGTCAGTGTAGATTAGGTCTCAGAAACACCCAAGTAAAGTAGGTGAGTCTCTAAATCTTGCAGTGCTTCAAGCCTCAACCAATCACCAAATCACAGCTACTGTGATACAGATGGCAGTGTAAAATTAAAAGAAAATTACTTTTGTATGTATGACACTTGCTGACGATTTTTTTTGTTGATTTTTGCGGCCAGGTGTTTCACATTGGGGTTTTTTTATGGTACTTACTCCGTACTCTTACCAAAAAGAATGAAACCAGCCCCTGTCTTGTCTCGACCTCTCATGGTACGACACGTTCTCTTTGCTTCAGTGCATCGTTCGTTAGAAGCCATCATCATCTCAGCAGCTGGGACCAGTGATAGAAGCAACATAATTTAGCATTGCAGCCGCTATATAACCGCCACTGGACTCGGGGAAGCACTGCTAGCCCTCACCTTGCCGTTTGGGGCCCTTCAGCGGCACTGGGGCCCCTCCTTCCTCCTGGTGCTGAGGCAGCCTACCACACCAGTTGTTTCGAATTAAGTTGAAACGAAAAAACTTAACATCTAGTTTCCCGGTTTCATTCCGTTGGCTCTATTGGGTGTGGAGGCACCCTCAAGGATGCCTAGCTCTTGTTGATGCACGCTACCAATGTTTGGGGCAGCCAAGGGACACCAATGGTGAAGGGTGTGGAGCACAAGGATCACGGATGTGAGTGGGCAGAACACGTCGCATTCAGTAGAACTGAATCGAAACATGATTTTGTTAGTTAGCATAGTGAGATTACATCAGATCCTTATAGCCTGTGATCCAAGCTTTCCAACGCATCCAAGCACGCCCAAAACGGAGCAGTAGAGCCCCTGCTACGGCCGTCGAAGTATCCCTTGGTGGAGCCGCCCACCTGGTCTTGCACTCTAGGCAACGGGAGGCGCTTCGACGATGACCCGTCGAAGCGCCTTTCCTCGCCCAGAAGTCAAGGAGAAGTTCATCCTGGTCAAGGAGGTCCTTATGGTCACCTCATTCATGCCCCGGGTGCATTTGGAGGCCATTAGGAATGAACTCGGATCCCTGGCGGTGGAATATCCTGTCACCCATGGCGGGTACCAGATTCCACCCACCCAACACCCGTTTCTCGGGCTAGGCTAACTTTCTGAATACTCACTCAAATCGAGTGATTCAAAGCTCGATCCTGCATGGAAAAATCCAAGGAATCCAAATTTAAAGTCAGATCAGGTGTTCGACCACTCCTCAGTAGTCGAACCAGGAAGTACACTCAACGGCACTCATGGCAAGGGGCACACCATGTCTGCAATCTCCCCCTTGCACCGCAGCCTTGATGCCCTGTCCTTGGAACCTGTAGCATTTTAAACTTCACAGCGCAGACCGAGCTCCATGCAGCTCGCGTCGTGCCTGTCCTTGGGTTGTGCCTTGGTCATGGCATCGGCGAGCATGTGCTTAGTGCCACAATGCACAATAGCCGCATCTCCCTTCGCCACCAAGTCCCGCGCGTAGTGATGACGGATCTCGATGTGCTTGGTCCTCCTGTGCAACACTGGGTTCTGGGTGAGGCAGATGGCACTCATGTTGTCAATGTTGAGTACCGTCGGCTTCCTTTGCGGTACGCCGATCTCCTTTAGCAGCCGTCTCAGCCACACCGCCTCCTTTGTGGCTTCCACGAGCGCGATGTACTCCGCTTCGGTGCTGGACAACGCCACGCAGCCCTGCTTCCGGCTTGCCCATGAAACCGCTGCACCACCCAGCACAAACACGTACCCGGACGTTGATTTTCTATCATCCACATCACCAGCCCAGTCGGCATCCGAGTAGCCGAGCAACTCGAGGGAGTCGCCACGCGCTCCCCCTCCAAACACGAGCCGCGACTGTTTTTTCGCCTTGAGATAGCGGAGGATCCGCTTCACCGCTTGCCAATGCAACGGCCCGGGGTCATCAACGTAGCGGCTCACTTGGCCCTTCGCGAAGGCCAGGTCGGGCCGCGTCGCCACCATGGCGTACATAATGCTCCCCACTGCGGACTGGTGTTGCACACCTGCCATCTCCTCCTTCTCCTCGTCCGTGCTCGGGCCCATGCTCGAGCTCAGCTCACACGTGGTGGTCATGGGTGTGCCGATGGGGTTGCACTCCTCCATGTTGTAGCGGTGGAGCACCTCTTGCACGTACTTTGCCTGCCCCATCTCGAGCGTGCGTGCCTTGCGGTCCCTCTTGATGGCGACGCCGAGGTAGTACTCGAGCTCGCCCATGTCAGTCATTTTGAACCGACCGCCCAGCTGTCGCTTCAGGTTCACCAACTCCTCCATGTCCGATGACACGAGGATGAGATCGTCCACGTACACGCTGTGATCCGCCTCGCAGCGCTTGAAGCCAAGCTCGGCCATGAAGCCGTCCATTTTCAGGTACCACATGAGTGGCGCTTGCTTCAGCCCGTAGAGCGTCTTGCGAAGCCGGCACACCTCCCCCGGCGGCGCGTCCACCCCCTCTGGCACCTCCATGTAGACCTCCTTGTCCAAGTCGCCATTGAGGAACGCAGTTTTCACGTCCATTTGATGAACTTCGTAGTCCCGCACCGCCGCCACCGAGAGGATGGAGCGAATGGAGGCGAACTTCGCCACCGGCGCAAAGGTTTCATCGTAGTGTTCTCCCTTTCGCTGGGCGTACTCCTTTGCGACCAGCCGCGCCTTGTTCCGCTCCACCTTCCCCTCCTTGGTGAGCTTCTTCTTGAAGATCCACTTGGAGCCGATGATTTTTGTGCCCTCCGGCCTGTCAATCAGCTGCCAAGTGCCATCTTCTTCATGGGAGGGGAGCTCAGATTTTATAGCTCCCTCCCACTCAGCCCCATCCTTCCGCTGCAATGCCTCCTTGACGGTCTCGGGCTCCTCTTGCGCAAAGAACGCTCGAGCGAGCCCAGTCCAGATGCCCTCTATGGCATCGTACCTATTTGCCGTCCTCCTTGCGCGTCCCCTTCTCCGGGGCTGCTGCTGCTGCTGTCGTTGCTGCTGCTGCTGCTGCCCCTTCGCGGTGCCACTCACACCGCTGGCCTTCTCCCCCTCTCTCGGGGACCGTGGAGATGCGGGCTCACTCCCCGCCTCCTCGTTCGGCTCCACTGCTGCCGGCGCTTCGGACTCATTGTCCGACTCGGCTGAATGGAAATCAGCCGCTCCAACATTGCCCGGATGGTTCTCACCGGTTGGAGCCGATGGGACGTCACCCTCTTTTGCGTCCTCCGGCGTCTCCCCCTCAAGGAGTGGCAGCCACTCCCCACGCTTGGAGAGACCCGCGTCCTTGTCCGTCCAACGGCTGGCCTCCTCGAACGTGACGTCGTGACTCTTCACGATCTGCTGCCTCCGCGGGTCGAAGAGCCGGTATGCCTTGCTCTCGCTCTCATACCCGACGAAGATGCACCGGCGAGTTCGCGGGTCCAGCTTGCCCCGCCCCTCCCGTGCCTGCACAACAGCATGTGCAACACAACCAAACGTACGGAGGTGTGCCACAGTTGGCTTCCTCCCGCTCCACACTTCTTGTGGCGTCTTCCACACCTTGGACTCTGGGTCTTTTAGCGACTTCGTCGGCGTCAGGTTCATGATGTGCGCCGCTGTCCGCGCCGCCTCGTCCCAGTACCGCTGCGCGAGGCCAGCGTCACTCAACATGGACCGGACCATGTTGAGGATGGTGCGGTTCGCCCTCTCGGCGATGCCATTGTGCTGCGGAGAGTGTGGCGTAGTTTTCTGCCACGCGATCCCCTTGCTCTTCATCCATGCCGAGCAGCCCTCGTACTCGCCACCGTTGTCGCTCCGGAACGCCTTCACCTTCAACTCTGTTTGCCGCTCCACTGCCGCCACAAACTCCTGCATACAAGTCAGGACATCACTCTTCCTCTTGATGATGTAGAGGTAGAGCTTGCGGCTGTGGTCGTCGATGAAGGTGACGAAGTAGCGAGCGCCCCCGATGGAGCTCTCGAATGGTCCACACACGTCAGTGTGGACCACCTCCAACTTTGCCGACGCTCGCGTCCCTTTGCTATTAAACGGCTGCCGTGTCGCCTTGCCGACCACGCACGGCTTGCACACGGCATCCTTGGCTACGTCGAGGCTCTTGACCTCAAGACCCCGCACCACTTCCTTCTTTGCCATGTCCCTCACCATTGAGGGAGCGATGTGGCACAAACGGCGATGCCACAGGTCCAGGTCACCTTCATCCTTCGTTGCGAGGTGAGCGGCGTTGGTCCTCACCACATCGGCAAGAACCTTGGTACGGAGAAGGTACAGGTCCTCCTCCCTCTTGCCACGTGCAATCACCTCGCCGTCCCCCTCCTTCGGGATGATAGCCTCCTTCTTGTTGAAGAGCACCTCGAGCCCCTTGTCGGTAAGGCGGCTCACTGACAGCAGGTTTGCCCCAAAGTTGGGCATGTGGAGCACGTCATAGATGGTGCACGGAATGACTTTCCCGTTCACCACCGACTCAATGCGAACATTGCCTTCGCCCGCGGTCAACTCTATTTTGCCGTTGGCCACTGTCATGCGCTGCTCGGTGGCGCCGTAGGTGACGAATGCCGCCCGGTTGCATTGTGTGTGGCGGCCTGATCCGGAGTTGATGACAGTGACTTCCGGATCTGTCAAGTCGGTAGACTCCCTGGCCATCATGGCTTGGATGTCCTTCTTCCCGCCCTTCCTGGACTGGTCCGACTTCTTGTTGGGGCAATCACGTGCGTAGTGGCCCTGTTTGCCACAATTGTAGCATTCCCCCTTTTTGTCACCTCTCTTGGTGTCCTGGTTGGCATCCTTCCCCTTCTTGCCTCCCCCTCCACCTTGAGGGCGGACGGCATAGGAGGAAGTTGATGTCGCCATATTCTCTCTCCCACCACGCCGCATCCATTCGTTGCGGACGTACTCAGCCACCTTTGGTTACTTCAGCTCATCGGCGGACCAGCCGCCTACGACGGTGATCATGGGACTCCAACTGTCCGGCAAGGCCAGGAGGAGGATCATGGCTTGCAGTTGAGGGTCGACCTTCCATCCGGTGGCTACGCACTCGGCAGTGAGGGACTCAATCTGCTGCAGGATCTCCATGATATCGTCGCCTTCGTTGGCTCGGAGGGTGACGAGCCTCTTGAAGACGAAGAGTTGGTTAGCAAGGTTAGTGGACTGATAGATGGTGCAGAGTTTCTTCCAGGCCTCCGCGGCCTCCGTGCATCCTTGGATGAGGGAGCGCTACGTCGGAGCAAGCGCATACACCAACAAAGCAAGCGCCTTCTTGTTGCGCTTCTTGTACGCTTCCACTTCCTCCGGCGTCGCGGTATCCGGAGGGGCAGTTTCTTCACCCTTGACCAGCTCAAGCAGGCCCTTGTCATCGAGGAAGACCTCAAACTCCCACCTCCAAAGGTGGAAGCCAAGTCCGTCGAACTTGGAGACGCCGATGCTATCTTGCTCGGTCGGTGCCATGGCGTGCGGCGGTAGCGTGAACATTGTAGAGCTAGGGTCCTTCTAGGCACGTGGGCCCATAACCCTTTGTTGGCTCTAGTGGGTGTGGAGGCACCCTCAAGGATGCCTAGCTCTTGCTGATGCACGCTACCAATGTTTGGGGCAGCCAAGGGACACCAATGGTGAAGGGTGTGGAGCACAAGGATCACGGATGTGAGTGGGCAGAACACGTCGCATTCAGTAGAACTGAATCGCAACACGATTTTGTTAGTTAGCATAGTGAGATTACATCAGATCCTTATAGCCTGTGATCCAAGCTTTCCAACGCATCCAAGCACGCCCAAAATGGAGCAGTAGAGCCCCTGCTACGGCCGTCGAAGTATCCCTTGGTGGAGCCGCCCACCTGGTCTTGCACTCTAGGCAACGGGAGGCACTTCGACGATGACCCGTCGAAGCGCCTTTCCTCGCCCAGAAGTCAAGGAGAAGTTCATCCTGGTCAAGGAGGTCCTTATGGTCACCTCATTCATGCCCCGGGTACATTTGGAGGCCATTAGGAATGAACTCGGATCCCTGGCGGTGGAATATCCCGTCACCCATGGCGGGTACCAGATTCCACCCACCCAACACCCGTTTTTCGGGCTAGGCTAACTTTCTGAATACTCACTCAAATCGAGCGATTCAAAGCTCGATCCTGCATGGAAAAATCCAAGGAATCCAAATCTAAAGTCAGATCAGGTGTTCGACCACTCCTTAGTGGTCGAACCAGGAAGTACACTCAACGGCACTCATGGCAAGGGGCACACCATGTCAACACATTCAATTGACTTGTATGTGTAACTTTCCCTTCCATGATTTCAGATGTTGCCTCAGTCTGCCAAACTGCTCTACGTAGTGGTAGTGCCATCCTCACCCCTACCTTTTCTAATCCTGCCTGGAATATGGGAGGAATCTGAAATCTGTCTATGCCTTTTTGCGCCTTTGAACCCGTGCTTGACAGTTATGATCACGTGTTTTCAGTGTACGCTAAGAAAAAGGCCATTGTGAAGGATGCATAGAATCTATGTTGTGACATTTCCATACCGATGGTCTGCAATTTTTTTGCACAACAATTTCCTGTTGCGTGTTTGTACCTGGGTCATGCAACCCATAGGAATCAATAATGTGCCATGATGCCGCATTTCCTGCTGTGCCTTTGCCACCATGCCGCAGGCAAAGTGGTGCCGCATGTTGATGTGCTTGGAAGGACGGCATTGTTTCTGAAATTCCGTCGGCTTGATGGCAGCCTTTTGTCCTCAAGGACAATCATCTGTCTGATACAAGGTTCACCTAGCTCCTCCAGCAACCTGCGGATGAAAACCACCGTGAAGTGGAGGAAAAGTCGACAAAAACTACGTGCTGTCTGTGGCAAGTGAGTATGCTGAGAAGAAAGGCAAGCAGTATAGCAAAATCATACACTACTTTCCCAAGATTCACCAGCATCAACTCCATCCCCATAGAGGTGTTTTCATGATGGACTTCAAGATCAAATTCCTCACTGGCACCATGGAGAAGGAAACATTTCTGGGAGGCACCTGATGGTACCGAGGGAGTTGAAGGAAACGCGGGTCACCTATGGAAAGCCTTGCAAGGTGTAAACAGGAGCAAGAAATTGATTCCAGGGGATTCCATCTTGCACAAAAATAGTTAGGCTTCACACAATACGAGGACAACTAGAATGTGCTTGTGAAGAAAGGAAGAGACTTTCAACAAATGGTCGCACTGTACACGGAAAACGTCACAACGTGCACTTCAGACTTGAGCAGCTGGAATCGCTCGAGGAGCCACCGAGCGGCAGTTTAAACATGATAGACGATAGGGATCCAGATTTCTGCCTTACGATTATCATGATGTATGGGACCTGAGGGTGCGCACACTCGTTCTCGGATGGGCCAAGCCCATCACAAAGGTTGTGACGCAGTATGGCACCAAGGAGTAGAAACCAGCTGGCAGTCCACAATTGAACAGCTGTCAATTATGCTATAGAAAGAACAAGAATGAGAGGAGGTGCTAGAGGTTCCCTAGAAATGAGCGCTCTGTATGCCATGGTGACAATAAGTCCAGACTTTTCCCACACAGATGGGTAGCTGAGAAAAAATGCAGCTGATCTAGAGCCACTGTACTAATAGCCACTGTACTAAGAAAGTTTTTGTGATTTTTTCATGTGAATACCGTGCATGTAGCTCAAGGTTCTTTCACCCAAGGTACACAAATGTAACTCTTGCCTGAGTGCTGATGTCATTAAAAACAGTCATGAGCACGGTTGCATGGCGATTTCTTCGCTTGTGTGAGGGCAATCCGACAGTCATCCAGGTGGAGAGTCAAGCTAAAACAGGAACCATGACTAGTCAGATGTCACAACGAAGAAGTCACAATAACATTTTCTCACGAGGATACCCTACCACTCCTTTTTATCGTTGTAATTCTTTCCTCGTCACGTGTGTCACGACGTATCGTCGAATTGTTTTACTTTTTTTTTGTCAGGTCGTTCCCTGTTTTGTTCATGGCACAGACTTAAGGAGCACTCACGATAAAATATATGTGCTGTTCGACCTGGGATAGCGGTGCTTTCCCTTCCAGAGATGTGGAGCACAACACGGATGTTGAACAGGGCAGGAGGAGGGTGAGGCCGTAGGTGAGAGGACGGAGGGGAGCAAAGGAGAGAGGAGGTGGGTGGTGTGAGGGCTAACTCCGGGAGATAGCCGCCACCGAGAGCCGGGTGGCTCTCGGTTCTCGTGAGGGGGGATGCCAAGAGTTAGCCGTGAGGCCAACTTCGGCTCTCGGCTGTGAGAGGGGGAGAGAGCTCTCGACAGCTGTGAGGGGGGATCGAGGCGGAGGGAGTTAGTCACGAGCGAGGATCGAGACGAGAAGTAGAATGTTTTTTGGAAAAGAATGAACAGAGCAAGCGAGCCACGCAGACCCCTATCGGATCGCATGACTCAGCTCGCGTGGTTTGTCACATAGCGTGGCGAACCACACACAGTGCACACAACTCGCTTGAGCAAAACACAGATTGTAACCTCAGAAACACGCAAACGGAGTAACCTACGTAGCACGAGGAACCAGATGCAAAGTAGGCTACAACACACCACGAGAAAGTATGACTAATCTAGGTGCGCTAACAATGTTTGCTACTTTAACACTATAGCACAAGCAAGGGTAGGTGGTGCAAGCAGAAAGCTTGAACAACGGACATTGTCATCGTGAGTTGATTCTAGAGTGAAGTTATGTGTGCAGCTCCACGTGACAGGAATCATCCCTTGATCGAACGCAACGGGCTTCAAACAATCGGTCCACAAGAGTCCTATTTCTAAATTTCTTGGTCATGAAGGTTACTCATTCAGCTAAACCCGGGGAATTTTCTACAATAAATAGGAGCGGTAGGGTATAGTCACCACATCACTCGTGCCGGCTACGGTCACATCGTATCTTCGACTTTGGGTCTTCAATGCTCGGTAGTCCACGCACATGCACATTTCCCCCGTCTTTTTATGCACAAACAGGACATGTGCATAGTAAGGAGATGAGGAGTGGATGAAGCCCTGCTCCATCATCTCGGTCAGCTGTGTCTTGAGCTCCTACAGCTGCATGTTGCTCGTGCGGTACGTTGCACGAACAGGCGAGTACGCTCCAGGTTTAAAGTCAGTGTGATGGTCCACGTCCCGCTTCAGTGGCAGAATTGCCATAAGAGTATCGGAGAACACGACTTTAAACTCCTTAAACACCTTTTGAAGCCCCTCGCACACGGCGGCAAACCTGCCTTGTGCCCCTGGCTGCTCACGAGTCACCCTATGTGCCACACCAGGTGCCATGTCCTCTCGTTTGTCGGAATCATCCTCCACATCTCACACGAACGCCCAAAACTTCTGGTCATTTTTCCAAATCGCGTGTTTGAGCTGCACCAAGTTCACCATCAAAGGTGTTGATTGCTCCTTGCGAGGCACAGACTGCCGCAAATCTTCCTTCCCGCAAGACTCCTCATCCGCAGCCTTTGCCTTGGACTATGTAGGCAGGGGATACTCCTTGTCTCCGAGCTCGACCAATAGTGTGTGCCTCCCAATTGGCGGCGGGATTGTACTTGTGGAGGCAGTCATGACCAACGATCGCAATGTAATCCTTCATCAAACACCCGGTATACGGTCATTATGCGAAGAATCCCCACATGAATGGAGTGGGGACGGGCCAGGTACCCCACTTCAATCGCGTGGTCCACTTGGTTAGCGGTCCGCTTCTTGCTTGTGGAGCACAAGGCCCCACTTCTGAGCACACTCCATGCTTATCAGACTCGCGCCACCATTTAGGAGACTCTCCACCTTCCCCTTGACACCTTTCACTCGCGCCTCCAAGAGAAGTTACGGGTTACTCATCCTCATACTCTAAATTCCATGCCTTCACCTCGAAAACCCCCTTAAGTGTCACAAGGCATTCGGGTGGGCAGTCAAGTGGCATTTTGGGCTGAGAGGGGCCAGGAGTAATGCTATTTACTCGTGGATTTACTTGTTTCCCGAATCATTTGTTGCTTTCTCTGTTTCCTTCAAGGCTTAATTCCCCTTTCCTTGCCTCTTACCCTTGCCGTCGCTCTAATTTAGACTCTGGCAATTACACACAATGTGGCCAGCAATTGCGCACAATGTGGCCAGTAGGCATGCCACAGTTGTAGTACTTTGCACTGTTATAATGCTCTGATCTCCACAGGAATTTCCTTGCTCTCGGCCCCCTTGCCGTAGCCACCACCAAAACAATGTGGCTATTGGTGTGAGCCTGGTGCACACGCGAGTTATACCGCTCGTGGCTGTGATCATCCCCGGCACATCAGCGTTAAGGTCATGCATCACTGACATAGTGCGGATGTTGTCCTTGATACCGTTGATATAGGGAAGCAAAATTTGTGGGGGTTGAAGCCATTTTGGCGAAGCCGAAGCAGCTTGGTATGCGCAATGTTCCTCACATCACCCACGGTAAATCATTCGGTGAACAACTCCGTGAACTCCTTCCACAAGGTCAGCCATTTCAGGGTGGGATTGACACTGCTGCAGGTTGGACTCCATGCTATTGAGATCCCGGTCATGACCATCACTGCTCCACCGTTGTGTGGATTGGACCACATAGCATTGGTCCACCAATCCAACGATGTCTCTTTCAACAAAGTCACGGCATAGTCACGGTTCACCTTGTACCTCGAGGCATCCATGCTGATTGGAGTGAAGTACAGTTCCATTCCAAGTATCCAAGTGTGTGGAGCTCGTCCATCCTTCTTTGATGGTTCGAACGATTCTGCCTTGGGTGGGCTCGTGACACCCAATGCAACTCCAGGTGCGGTGTGGTGGCAACTACCACTAGTGTTGTCACTGGACGCTTAGCGAGCTCTTCATTGAGGTATACATTTTGCGTCTCCAACAGGTCCATCCTGGCCAGCATGTTGGTGAGCAATTATTGCAATGTTGCGGCTGCTATTACTTCATTTTCACGTAAAATACCGCGACTAATGAAAACGTGCTACATGAAGTCATTGTTGCGTCCGGGGCAACTTCTTCCTCAACGGGTCCTCCGATTACCACCTTGTCACAAGAGTGCATAGTTAACCTTGGGTACGGATCTGCAAAGAGACAAGATGTGTGCTGGTATACACTGACTAGGAGAGGTTGTCGCGTAGATGGTTATGCCCCTGAGCCAAGGGTGGCTCTCATACCAAGTGTAAACCGGGTATGATGTGCAAGCCTCAACTAGAGGGTGCAAGCAACAACAGGCAGCAAAAAAGACCAAGGAAGGCTGGTGCACACATTCTAGTGCACATAGAAGCGTAGCATCATCTTGGGGAAGCACAAGAACACGTGTGGTAAAGTAGAAGCTGGGCTGTACTTTTTATTCCAGTGACAACCTACAAGACAGTATGTACATGATGACACGTCCTAGGTGATCGAGGGTCGCCGAGCCGTGTGCAGCTTTGTATGGGCCAAGGATAAGCGTTATTTCCTCAAAATCACGTAGCTCATCTTCCCAGGTTTCCAATGCACCAGAAGTCACATCATTCCGTGGATGAACGGCTAAGATATGGCTGTTTCCGTGACGGCCGCCATGGAAACCACGACAATCTACCGCTAGCAGCACCCATTGCACCGGTGACAGCCGCCTGAAATGCCCTTTATAGTGATAACACATCGTGGCACCATTCCAAAGCACCCTTGGACCTCAATGATCCTTGATTTATTGACTAACTGTGCCCCAAGGTGTTTTTTTCCTCGTTGGATCTTCCGAGGGTCGAGCGGTGGTCCTTGGGGATGAATTCTAGTCACCTGTCACGGTCTAGTCACGGTTTTTCCTGTAAAATACAAATCCATAGTGAGAAGCCATAATCAGTCCCTTTGGCACTGTCTAGCTTACAGAAATTATGCGTATAATAGCAGAGACGTTGTTGGGGGGCCACTTTGCGGGGTGTTGTCTCTGACTACAAGCAATCCCTACCTCGGTGGAGGATGCGGTTCAAATCTTGGGACCAACATTTCCACATCCATGCGTAGTTGTGGATTTTGGGTATCCTGCAGCTGTCCAGGAATTGGAAGCCACGATTGGCAAAGGCCACATCCACGAAAGTTCTGGATCTGAAAACTCCACAAGTCAAGGGAGGATTCTTGGGTAGTGAGAACCCCTGTACCAATAAGTAGTAGAAGTAGTGCAATAGAAAAGTAGAGAGGCGGGGGTTAGAGCTCATACAACAAATACCATGCACAAGAGAACTTCATGGATGGGAAGTCAAAGCTTGACTCAAGGGAAACAAGAGAGAGAGAGAGAGAGAGAGAGAGAGAGAGAGAGAATGAGCATGAATCTGATTGGAGGGCCGGTGGATGAGGCCACCCACATGAAACTCTCTCGTCGTGCCTCGCTACCATCCTTGGGGGTCGAGCTCGCCCACCTGGAGTACTCTAGAGGCTGAAAGAAAGCACGACCAGGAAAACTGGACAGCACAACCCCTGGGGCACAACAACCTGGAGACTACAAACGTGCAATAACTCAGCATGTAGTGCAATGAAGTCACATGAAAGAGTGTGTGACACATGCATATTTTCTCAGTCTATATTGTATCTAGCCACTTCCACATGAAATTCCCATCAAAGTGCCGGCATAGAATACCATTGGCAAGAAAGCCACTACATGCACGCACCAACAATGGATCAATTAAAGAGCACCGGCTGTCTTAGGAGGAGGGTAGAGGTTCTGAAAGTTTGCTGACCTTTGTTTCAGAAGATACAGGCAAGGAGACAATCAAGCGAGCGTTAAGGAGTGTAAAATGGGATAACCTGAATTATTTTCTTTGAAACCGAAAGAAAATATAAGCCTTGAGTTCTTTGATTTGAGTAGAAAAACCTTTTTCTTGCATTGTGTAATGTTGTAGGCATGGGATGAACGTGGAATGGAGCTTTGGAGTGAATAGATAGATGGCTTACTTTAGCAAAAATGCAACATGGATATGAAAAATGTTGAGAAAACCGTAGGAGGAAACAATCATGAAGAAAGTTTGGTTTTCTTTTTTTGTACATCAATAACCTTTATTGACCAACTTATTAATATAAACTGCTTAAAATTGGTGGTTCCCTATGCCAATGCCGTGTTCCTGGCATAGTCATTAGCAACAAGAAACATAATGGGATAGCCGTTTGCGTGGAGGCGTCGGGAGATAGAAATTAGAAGTTGACTTCCTAAAGTATTTGGACTTATGTCCTTATAGCGAAAATGTCTATGGAACCCCATCTAGGGTGTTTGTTTCCAATCATTGAGATAACCACAAATCATACTTGAGATCTGATGTGGAAAAGACAGCCTTGCGCACCCGCTATGCCTTTCAGGGTGACCAATATGCTGGCCACCTTCATGGCAGCAATGAACAACATCTTCAGGAGATACTTGGATGACTTTGTGGTGGTGTATCTGAACAATATCTTGGTGTATAACTGGTTGGTGGATTATAATGAGGAGCATGTAACAAAGGTCCTTAATATTCCGAGAAAGGAGAATTTTTTTTATAATCTATCTAGGTGTGAGTTTGTGGTGGGAATAGTTGAGTTCCTTGGACACATAGTTGGACATGGAGAGATCACCATGGATCCACACAAGGTGTTGGCCTTGCAAGAGTGGCGGAAGTTGCGTAGTGTACATGATGTACAAGTGTTCCTTGGGTTTTGCATCTTCTACCGCACAACTATTCTTGTCCATGCGGAAGTGTGAACACCATTCTCCAATCTCACTCGCAAGGATCATGAGTGGAGTTTGGGAGTTAGCAAAAAAGAAGCCTTTGAGAACTCAAAAGGGCTCTGACCTCCGTGTTGACCTTGTTCTTCGCTAACAGCGACTGTGTTTTTGACACGGTGATGGGTGCATCGGACCTGGTCATTTGTGGTATTCTTTTACGGGATTTTAGCAACAAGTCACAGCCGGACAAATTCCTCTCCAACAGTCGTCATGTGATAGAAATAGTTAGGGCATGCATGCCAATGCAAAACTGCCATGAGCTCTAGGTATGAGGGGCAGACAGTGAAGGCCAAATCTGGCTAAGTCTCAAACGCATTAGGAACAAGGAGGAAGTACAATGAATCCTGTTGTAAGCTTATGTACTGGGGAGTGGCGGCTAGCCCGTCAGGCCCCGTTATCCCATTGCACCAAAACACACAAACGGGGAATACGCACACAACGGAACATGAGCGCAGGGAAGAGAGGTCTCCCAAGGCACCAGAACAGGCCACAGAGTGCCCGGGTCTCGACCACCGAGAAAATGTGCAATATACACAAAACACGTCCAGACTCTACGATGGTATGCTAGCACCACCTGCAAGCCAAAGCTCGGCTAGTTAGGCCTCCCGGGACAACGGAACATGTCACCGGGAGTCTGGGTCTTGGCCACATTCCGATTACACATGACACACCAGAAGTCGGTAAAGACTATCAGTTCGTACTGGGTGTCCCGAGGTACCAGTAAAAACTTCTATGTACTTGGGTCTCGTCCACAGAGGAAATACACAACCTGTCAGAGAAAGCACGTGCCTAATCATCATGGAGTCTCCCGGGGCACTACCGCAAACCACAAACTTTCCGGGTCTTGATCATCAAGAAAACTCTATCAGCCATGCATGGGTGAACTAGGTGGCGAGAATGCAACATCCATGTCACAGAAGAAATAATGTAGCTACTTGAGCATCATCGGGGCAAACCGAGAAGCTCTCACTACACAACACTATCTGGCACTGAGACTGCTCAAAGCCCATACAGCAACACCATGGCGATCGTGTTTCAGATCAATTCAACTGGTGGTGGGGCCTTGCATCCAACAAAACTGCCCATACGAGTTTGAAGTTCGGACCTCTGGAACCAAATCCAGAGTTGAATCCTCTGCACCAATCAGATGATTCAACATCACTTGTGTAGACATTAGTATTGTGGCTCACACAACATTCCCTACGGAACAAATGTTGTAAAAGTGCTATCACACTCCTTCAATTTTCAAAAGCTTCTCAACACCACTTGACTCGTCATGTAGCACTAGTTTGTCCATCTTTTCTTATTGGAACATGCATTCTTGGTGTGTCTGATGAATGAAGTGAAAGAGTTCAAATCACTTGTGAGACACTTGCATGGCTCAAGACGGTGATCTTAAGACTGTTGTGATTTGTGATATTCCTGTCGACCTGTACAGTTTACTGTGACCACTCGGCCGTGTCAATGCACATGCAAATCCCTGATACGGACCCAGGTGGTACCGGTGCATTGTCTGGTGGTGGATTACCAGCTTGGAGCTGACCGACGACCGTCCAAGAGCTCTGGACATTGCCTGGGACCTCTTGCAGTTTTTCTGCAGCACGCAGGACTTTATCGGTGGACTGGCCGTTGGCCCAATTTGCATTTTTTTCATTGTGTGTCCACCGTTTGATGCCGGATGCATATATGTGACCAGTCGTAACGTCCGGCTTGTGATTCTGCATGTTTAGGTTCAGACGGCGTAGCATTCTGACATGTCTACGCTGACTTACGGCCAAAACATTGGTTTTGGGCCGGTTTTAAGACAGACCTTATGCTGCCGCGTGCGACGTCCGCCGTGCACTACGGCAGGTGCTTATGCCATGGACCTGTCATTTTTCATTTCTCTCTGCAAATGCTATTGAAGCATTCTCACACTTTGCCTTGTGTCTCCCAGCTAGACCCATGCCATTGTGTGTACGACTTGTGACTGTCGTCACCTCTAACCAGGCACTGACGCCTAGTCAGCGGCTGTGTTGCTAGGAAGCTTTCACGCATCTTCTCACGGTATCAGAGCATTGAGACAGTTCTCGCCGAGCTGCGCAGCACAGACGCAGCAAAGCAGCAGCAGTGAGCGTCACCGCTGCAGCAGATCAACAGGGACCTGTCGACGTCACCCGACTGACAGGGACATCACCCACTGTCAGCACGTGAGAGTGCATCAGCAGCAGCCCCTAGCAGCAGCAGGCAACAGTTGCAGCAGGCGGGAGCCACTAGCAGCTGCTGGTGTTGGCGCTAGTAGTGGCGGAAGCAGGCCACAGCCGCAGCAGGCGGCGGCGGGCAGCAGCAGTAGCAACGTGCGGCAGCATCAGCGCGCGGCAGCAACAGCGCGCATCAGCAGCAGCGCGCAGTAAGAGCAGTGCGCAGCAGCGCTGCACAGCAGCGGCGGCGGCGGCTGGCAGCAACAGCAGCAGCAGCAGCAGCAAGCAGCAGCACGCAGCAGCGACAGCATTGAGCAGTAGTAGTAGCGGCGAGCAGTAGCAGTAACAGCGCAATAGCTACAGCGCGCAACAGCAGCAGCGCGCAGCTAGAGCAGTACGCAGCAACGTCGTAGCACAGTACCAGCACACAGTTTCTACCACAGCTGCGCAAGCAGCTGTGCGGCTCCTGTTGTAGGCACAGGCGTAGTAGCGGTAGCAGCCGAGCAGAAGTTGTTGCAGAGCTTCCGTGTAGCTTCTGTGCCGCTGCCACGGAGAAGCCGTCCAGTAGCCACGAGGGTTGTCATCCAAAAAAAACTGTGCTGGCGTCAGCATTTTCCTTGCTGACGTCATCAGATTCGAGCTGACATCTACAAATCCCTGCTGATGTCAGCACCTACCTTAGTAAAATTTTGAGGTCGGAAAGTCAAAAATTGCCAGTCTTTCAACTTCTCGAGAACCGCTAACGGTTGTGAAATCCAACCAGTTTGAGGTCCCGGTCCATACTGAGTGTTGACATGGCTCCGACCGGTGACAAGGGCAAAGGACCATCAGATCCCTCCTCCTCTTCCTTTGGCGTCATGAGCCCACGCTCACAGGCCATTGCGGATCTGCGGAGTCCGCAGAATGAGATATGTCTTCAGCAGGTCTGGGCCACTTCAGAGGGGATATGGCCATACTACCACAGTCCGTACCAGGTTACGGACCATGCTCAGGTGCTAACAGCGGCTCGAGCGATGCACGGACACCTTTACGCCATGCCGCGCAAGACATTCGTGGATTTTCGCCCCTTCCTTGGAGAGGCCGGCACGGGCGTGGGTGCTGATCCACGTGGGGGCTGGGACTTGAACTGTCGCTGCTTGCTACAAAGACGCACGCCACCCACGTAGCTCACATTCACGCTTTCCACTCCCTTTGTCAGGGACCTGCCGAGTCCGCAACTGATTACTGGCGGCGTGCCATGCGCATCTACATGCACCTTGGGACTTCAAGAGGTACACAGCTCTGGGCGCTTCGCACGCTCATGACCGGAGTCCGTCTTGAGCACGCAGACATCTTCTCGGGGTATAGCGACGCCGTGCTCCAGACCTTCTCCACCTCTCTTCAGCTTCTTCCTTGGGCGCATCAGCTCTTCCTCCAGGTGACTTCCGCCTGCGAGGCAGCCATGGCCCATCAGGAGAGTTCCCTTGCTGCAACATTCATCGCGTCACCGTCGATGCCCCTCTTGCAGACCACTTCTCCATCCTCTGGCACAGCCTCCTCTTCCCTTTCCACCTTGGCTACCCCGACTCAGATGCAGGGTGTGGCAGCTACGGCATAGGGTAAGAGGGATAAGAAGAAGCGTGGTTTGGGCGAGCAGAAGTCGCAGTAGCACCAGTCATCGGGCGGTAGCAGTGGACGTACTGTCCACTACTACAATTTTGGAGGCGCTCATCGCTACACACAGTGCCAGCAGCCGCTTGGTTGGGCACGGATCACCCGCGGTCTTCAGGCTGCACACGTGCAACTGGCTGCGTCAAGCAGCACAGCCTCCGGTCGTGCGGCGACCACGACTTCAGCAATTCTTGCTTCCCTACCGGCGAGTAGTGGCGACTCGGACCCGCGTGACCGCACCATGGCTGAGCTCCGTCACCTTCTGGTGCTTCGCTTTCAGGGAGGTGCGAGTGTATTCTCACAGCCGAGTGGTTCACAGACTATTTGTTCATCTGTTCTCGTCGCTCGTGATGACTCGTGTGGGGGGGGGCACAGCTGGCATGTGATGAAGATGGGCCTGACAGTACCGATTGGATTCATGAGTCGCACCTATGTGCCCTTCGGCGTTCATCCTCACCTGTTGCTCATCGCTCGTCTGAGGCTGAGTATTCCATTGTCCGCTGTATAGTGATGTCCTCCATTCGTGATCTCGCTGGCACTTTGATCATTGATTCTGGTGCCACTCATCACATGACCTGTCGTCGTAGTGACTTCGTTGTTCTCGGTCCTGTTGCGTCTTTTTGCTCCATTTGCACAAGCTCTGTTAAGTCCTTGCCGGTCCATGGTGTTGGGGTTGTGTGCTTCGATGGTCTCTCTGGACCCCTGTATCTTTCCGATGTGCTTTCTATGCCTGACCTTGAGCTCAGCTTGCTTTCCATGCCTACCTGCACACTGATAGGACTCTCTATGGAGCACACTGCAAACTCCGCGACTCACAGCTATTAATACTCATACCATTGTTCTTCGTGCCTCTGTTATGGATGATCTGTATCGTGTCTCTCGGATTTCTTCTCCTTCTTACTACCCCTCCCTGTGTTTTGTCTGCTGAGCACCAGCGACTGCTGCATTATTGCTTGTGCCATGTAGGCTTCGACAATGTCAAAGCTCATTTGAACATCGCCCGGACTCGGTCTTGACGCGGCTTCTTTCAAGAAGCCGCCCAAGACCGATTTTCTGTTCTGCGCTCAGGGTAAAATGCATCGTTGCACTTACCCTAACTCCCGTTCTCGCACACTTCGCCCTCTCAAGTTAGTCCATTCAGATCTTCTCGTTCCTCTTCTTGTCGAGTCTCTGTCTGATCAGGGCCGATACGTCCTGACCCTGACTGATGACTTCACCTAGATGTAGTGGGTCTATAGCCTGCACCAGAAGAGTGACGCCGCTCTCGCTGTTCACCTCTACCTAGTGATGGTTGAGTGTCAGTCCCTCCACACGCTACATACCTTACGCTCGGATCACGGCGGCGAGTTCCTTGGCGAGATGGACAGCTTCTTTGCCGTGCATAGGGTTTTTCACCAGGTCTCCGCTCCTGTTACTCCTCAGTAGAATAGTGTCTCTGAGTGCTTGAACCGCATTATGGAGGATGCAATTTGCACTATGCGGTCTGATTGTGGTCTCTCGGAATCCTTCGCCTTTGAAGGATTTGCCTACATGACGTGGATCTTGCACCGCCTCCCGCACGGTCCCCTTCTTGACCACGTTACACCATATGAGCTCTGATTTGGCCACCGTGTTGACTAGTATCTCGCTCGTGTCTGGGGATCCTTGGCTTCTGTGTGGTACACCAAGGACCAGCAGGGGTCCAAGGTCTCGGCGCAAGGTCACTTGTGTGCCTTCGTGGGCATCTCCCCGCGGTCGAAGGCCTGACTTTTTGGGACCCCGCCCATCGTCGCATCGTTGAGTCCTGCGACACGCTCTTCTTTGAGTCTCTCACCTATCGTGATCTGATATCGATCACGTCTCTATCTGTCACGCACGTTCCTACGTGTGAGGCTTCTCGACGGATGGGGGAGTCTGGGCCTGCGAGCACCTCTCGCCCGGTTGATGTGTCCGTTCGAGCCCCCTCCACTTCTCGGTCTCTGGCTCTTGATGACCCAGCGATCATCGCTGTCGGCCCAGAGACCTCTCCAGCACAGCCGGCTTCTAACCCTGTTCCCTCGCACCCCACAGGTACCCATGATTCTGTACTTGTATCCACCCGTACTCCTACCTCTGTGCGTGGTCCTGCCTCAACTCCTGCTCCTAATGTCACACCCAGTCCCGTGTCTCCCACACACGCATCTCCTCACACTGCATCATATGCTCCTTTGCCTTAGCCCTCACCAGCTGTGGTTGTGCCTATCTCTGAGCCTGAGGTAAGCCCCTTGATTCTAGGTTACTCGCGTGAGCCTGGTGGTCATCTTCGACCAATGGTCTCTGGAGTCTAGCGAATGTCAGGTCCCACACCCAGGCGCTCCACTCGTAGCATCGCGAGTGGTGATTCCGGCACAAATCCCCTAGGCATGAGTGTCTACACTGATCACACAGAGGTACATCCAGCGTGCCCTCTAGGGCACGATCTTGTCACTCGCGAGTTTCATATCGCTTATGATGCAGCAGCTGACCTTGTGGTCGTCAGGCCCAGCACTGAGGCGTGTGCACTTGCCACTCAGATCTCTCCCTCTATGGCACCTGATCCGGGCACACTGGAGAAGCTCTCTCAAGCGTCTACATCCTCTCATCAGAGGATGCAGACGCTTGATGTGCTACCTGCGAGGATGAGCTTCGCACCATCCGAGAGCACAGAGTTTACGAGCTAGTCGACCTTCCACCTGGGAGGAAGGCTATTCAGGTCAAGCGGGTCTTCTGTAAGAAAGTGAAGTCGGATGGCTCACTGGAATGCCACAAGGCTCGCTTGGTCATCAAGGGATATTCTCAGATCGAGGGCATCGATTACACTGAAACCTTTGCCCATGTCCGCTGTATGACCTCAGCTCGCGCTCAATTCGGTTTAGTGGCTCAGCATGACTGGGAACTGCACCAGATGGACGTGAACAATACGCTCCTCCATGGCTCTCTAGATGAGGAGATTTACGTGGCTCAGCTACCAGGCTTTGAGGACGGTAATAAGGTCTGGCGCTTGCGCAAGTCCTTGTACAGCCTTAACTATTCTCCTCAGTGTTGGAACCAGAAGATCATTGGCACTCTGACTCGTACAGGATATGTACAAAGCAAGGCACATCCCTCTCTCTTTATCAGACGGACGCCTGAGCGATTCACCGCCATCCAGGTCTATATGGACGACCTTCTGATTGCGTCTCCTTCCATGGAGGTCGTGAAGGAGGCCAAGGCAGTCCTTCAGACGGCCTATAGGATGAAGGATGTTGGTCCTACAACGGTGTTTCTTGGCATGGAGATCGTGCGAGACCGCAGACGTCGGACACTTCTGTTGCATCAGGCCCGATACGCACGTGTTGTGGGGGAGCGCTTCAGTGACCTCCTTAGCGCAGTGCCCACGAGCTCCACACCTCACACACCTGACGGGCAGGATGCCCTGAAGGTGGACGATCCCACACATTTGGGGGAGACAGTGGATGTGACCTTGTACCTCCGCCTCATCGGATCTCTCATGTACTTGGCCACTACCACACGCCCCAACATCGCCTTCGCCATCAACCTCCTGGCATAGTTCTTGCAGACTCCACGTGCTAGAGCCCTTCATGCGGTTGTGCAAGTGGTGCGGTACGTGGTCTCCACACCGTACCTTGGACTCTACTTTCCCCGGCAGTGTTCGGAAATGCTTGACGGCTATACTGACAGCGACTGGGCCTGGAGTCCAGATGGACGCAGTCGCACCGGCTACATGTTCCTACTCGGTGGTACTGCTGTATCCTGGCGCAGCGGGAAGCAGGGTTGTATTGCGCGTAGCTCGTCGGAGGCAGAGTATGTTGCTCTTGGTGCAGTTGCTGAGGCAGTGTAGCTGCAATGCCTGTTCTTTGAGCTAGGCCAGTCAGTACCTATCATTGTGCTTCGCTGCAACAACCAGAGTGCTCTTGCCATTGCGGCGAACTCTGGTGTCTTTCATGCTTGCACGAAGCACAATACGGTTGAGCATCACTTTGTGCGTGATCTGGTGGAGCGGCACGTGATCTCTGCATATGGGTTGGCACTGACATGCAGCGTGCTGTCTTCCTGACGAAGGCACTAGCACGCGGGAAGTTTCTGGTGGCCATTCGTTCTGTTGGGCTTCGCCCCTTGCTTGAGAGTGGTTTAGTGCGGGGTGTGTCTGTGTCTGTCTCACGACTGTTTTCGCGCTCGTTGTTGTACTCGTTTCAGTGTTGCACGTGTATGGACATGCTTACCATTGGGTCATGGGGGAGTGTTGTGATTTGTGATGTTCCTGTTGACCTGTACAGTTTACTGTGACCACTCGACCGTGTCCATGCCCGTGCAGTTCCTTGATGCAGACCCAGGTGGTACTGGTACGTCTTCTTGTGGTGGACTAACAGCTTGGAGCTGACCGACGACCGTCCCAGAGCTCGGGACGTTGCCTGGGACCTCTTGCAGTTTTTCTGCAGCACGTAGGAGTTCATCGGTGGACTGGCCGTGGACCCGATTTGCATTTTTTTGCATCGTGTCCACCGTTTGATGCTAGATGCATGCATGCAGGGCTGATGCCGGTATTACCGGTACCGCGCCATGTTGCCTTTTCCAAGTCGAAGTCGATGTTAAGTCGGCACGTCGAAAGTCGAAAGTCGTTGTTTCCTGGTCTAAGTCGCCAAGTCGGTTTTGCAATCCAAGTCGTTTTCCTCATTTTTCCTCAACCAGAGTACTCATGCATGCAGAAACAGATGTTACATGTCTAAAACACGTCAAGTCGGTTTGCTCAGTTTCACCAATTTGCCCCAAAACCATGACACTTCTGCATTTTGTATGAACATCAACATCCACAGCTTAGTGTATACCTAGGTTGGCTGGCATTGTTGCACATTATCACATCATGTCATGTTCCATTAAGTCAGAAACACTTTGTTTTTCTTTACAACAGAATCATTAATGCTATGCAAAGCTGAACAAGAAGAAAGCAAGGATCAATGAGCAACACTGAATACATGAAAAGAGAAGTTGAATCTCATGAAACATCAGCAGCCTATGCTTTCTTCTTAGTCCTCTTTGGGCGGCCTGTGCTACCAACAACAGACTTTGATGCAACTGCAGCAGTTGTCACAGCGGAAGAGGGTGCCCCAGAAGATGGAGCAGCTGCTGTAGAAGCAGCAGCTGCAGAAGCAGTTGCTGCAGCTGCGATGTTTCCAGCTGCAGCCTGCGCCTCCAACTGTGTGCGTTTGCGAACACCTGAGCGCATCACACACTGCACCTCGTCCTGTGGAGATCCTGGTCCTGATTCCTCCTCATCCTCACTGCCACCCTCACTGTCTTCACCTCCGTTCTCCCCCTCCATGTCTTCCAAGTCATCATCGCCGTCGTCATCATCATCATCTTCTGATGCCTCGCCCCTGTCAGCCTCAATGCCCCACTCCTGCACTCCTGCACCAGCAGCACCACCATCGGTCTCATCACCACCACCCGCCTCGGCAATGGCTGGATCCCAGCGTGATGCTCCCACCTCTATGACGTCATCGTCAGGTTCAATGTCTCCATCATCCTCGCTGCCGCTCTCACATGGATCCTCCTCCACCAACTTCTGAATGTCCGCAGTCAGCTTCTTTGCCTTGGTCTTTCCGTACAGCTTCGTCAACCTCACGTTCACCCTAACCAGTAGCTCCAGAGTCTTCACGTGGAGACGGTTGCGCCGTGCTGTTTGCACCAGTTGGTGCTTGCTGAACACCCTCTCATTGTCTGAAGAGCTGCATGGCTGAGCCAAGAGGCGCATAGCAAAGGAACGCAGCACGGGCAACCGTGTCATATGGCGGGCGTGCCAGCGAAAGGCGGGCAAGTCCCCGGACACCACATGCTGTGCGGCTGCTTTGGCCCTCTCAACATCCTTGGTCCTTGCCGGATCCAGGTCAACTGTGACTCGGGCGTTCTCAAATCCCTCGAGCTCCGTGTTCAGCTGCTCCTGTTCTGCTTCTGGCACCAGAGCCGCCACCACCGTGTTCCACGCCTCCACAATCTTTTCATCTCCATCCAACTTGTGCCCGAAGTGTTGCGGGTGCACACGCCATGCTGCTGCGAAGATGGGGCAGTTCATCTGCGTCGTCCACCTGTGGCTCAGGCGCTCCAGGACGTACTTCACCCATGTCGGGTTGCACGCAGCACGGCGGCGCCCTCGAGCAACTCCGAGCTTGCGGACAGAATCTGTGCAATCAAGCAATGCCTCGTACACAATGCCAGCAGTGCCACCAGTGGAGTCAGCCTTCCTGAGAGCAATGACAATGGGAGTCATCAACTTGACCATCACCATCACCTTCACCTGAACCCAGAACACCCCCAACCTTACCAACTTCCGCACCTCTTTCTTCTTCTGCTTTGCCCCTGGATCCCGGCCCTTCCCAATCTCCCTCCACTTGTCACTCTTCACCATCTTCTCCAACACCTCGCGCAAAAGCAACAGCCGCTTCAGCATGCGGTGAACAGAGGCAAAGCGCGTGGCAGCAGCGGGCAGCAACACCTTTCCACCAGACTCTTCCTTCAGCCATGACCACCATGCGGGTACTTAGCCGACAGTGCCTCGTAAGACTTCTTGTTCACAGATGCATTGTCCGTAATGACCATGACCACTCTCTGCGGCCCAACCTCCTGCAAAGCCTGGTCGATCACAGCAGCAACATGGCTTGCATCCCGGACCAAACCGCTTGCATCTCGGGAGAAAAGGTGGGCGGTACCCTCGGCGTTCGTTGCCATGGCCGAGTAGATCGGCCGTATCTGAATGTCACTCCACTCGTCAACACCTAGCGACACACCAAAAATGTCCCACCCATCTCGAAGTGGAGCTTCCATCTCCGCCAGCTCCTGGTCCAGCTGCGGGAGGATTTCTTTGGTGACCCGGTCCTTTGCCGGCAGCCGGAAGGATGGGTTGGTGTGGCGTGCATCCTCCACCAGCTCCAACACCACCACCTCTCGGCACCAAGAGATTGGCAGTGCGCACTTTGCCATGACTTTCACAATGGTGCGTTGGCACTGTGCGTTGGCAGCATTGGCAATGTGCTCGGACATCAACGTCTGGCGGGTGGAGTTGAGAGATGCAGCCGAGGTTGGTGTGCCGCTCCGGATGGAGGCAATGATGGGTGCAAGTGCAGCATTGGCCCTCTGCTGCTGCTGCTCCTGCTGCTCCTGCTGCTGCTGCACGTCGCTTGCGTCGTCGGTGTCGCCAACGCCGGCAGCCTCTCGTGTGGCCTTGCGCTTTCGCTGGTTAACCAGCTCGCCCCAGTTCACGGGCTTGTCCTTGGTGCCCCATGATTCTCCTTCGCCGTTGAAGAGCTTCTCGTCAGCAGGGGTGAAGTTGTCCGGGGTGGGGCCGGGTGGAAATCCCAACAGCGCACGGGCAAGCGCCGGCGGAGTCTTGCAGCGTGCAACATTTCCAACGGCCGCACCATAGTGTCCGCGCATGCGGTCACATCCGCCGGAGAAGGATTTTCCACATGCCCCACACCAGAAGCCTGGGTAGCCGGACTGGGTAGGACATGGCCGGAAGAATTTGCTTAAGGCAACGGTGAGAAAGTNGGGGGGGGGGGGGATGCTGTCCAGGAGCATTGCACTGATGTGCTGGCAGCCTCGAGTACCACTGCGTATAGCATGATTGGTCTATGTGCTGGCTGCCAGCACATAGACCAATCGGACTGGAGACGCTAGCGGGTGGTATGTTGCCACCTGCATGGGCAATTCTCCTTTCGGCGCCGCACACCAACAAGGGTCCGATTTTTTTGTCGAGTGTGGGCTTGACAGGGACCCGAACTCGCTCCCCGTCTGGAGTTTTTTTTTTGGAAAATTCTGGTGCGCGCACAGTGCCACGTCGAGTCGATTTTCACGTCGATGTGGTTCGACTTGGCGACTCCGACTTGACCCCGGCAAGCCGGAAGTCGGAGTCAACACTGGTACCGTGGTATACCGTGTTTTTGTACCGCGGTATTGTAGTATCGCGGTACGGTATTCTTTTTTGCGGTACCGGTACGGTATCGGTACTGACCTGGCAGGGTACCCCTCTTCTGTACCGCGGTATCATACCGCGGTACAGTAACGCGGTAATGAGAACGTGAAAGATTTTTTTTTGACAAGTAACGGTAACGCGTTACAACTAAGTCAATGTGGTACTGCGGATGAGTGTGCATTCGGACGCTCTCAATGGACAGGAAATCGACGTGCAAATCTACGTGCGAAGCGAGCCGCGACGTACGACTTCGCCCTCGACATTCGAAATTTCAAAATTCAAAAAGCGATGTCCTATGGAAAGACCAAGCACATGGACGTTTGACCAAAATATGACACTAAAAAAATACGAGGGCTTTTGGACAAACAGGTCCAAAAATCCAAGGCTGAAAATTGTAGTCGAATTTAATTGTCCTGTTATTGAGCTCTAAAAAACAAGAGAATATAAGAGACTACGGTATTCAACTAGAGTATCTCTTCATAAATTTTCCCTCCTCCCCTTCCCTCATTTCTTGTCCCATAACTTCTACGGACGGAGTTGTTATATGCCCGTCGTCGCGGTCGATAGATCCGCGGTACCCAATGTCGAAAACGACCCGCACGCGGTGTCCAGAGTCGAAAACGGAAAAGACGCGCTGCCCATAGTCGGAAAAATGATGACAGCGGTGCCCATGTTTCTCGACGCGCGAGCAAAAATGGGCACGGCTGATATATATTTCATGTATATCTCACTTTTGACATGTTTTTTTACATCGACCTTCGCCTGTCGTCGCGAGCTCGCGGGAGGAGTTTCGCACCGAAATCTCCCTACGAGCTCGCGATGACCCTGCCCAACCCCCCAAACCTACGACAAACTAGGGGGTTTGTCGTAGGTTTGGGGGGGTTTGTAGGATGCGGCGCACGCTGGGCATCTGCCGGGCCCCGCGGAAGCGGGGCCCGGCAGATGCCCAACGTGCGCCGCATCCTGCCCATCCCGCCAAACCTTCGACAAACTAGGGGGTTTGTCGTAGGTTTGGGGGGGTTTGCAGGATGCGGCGCACGCTGGGCATCTGCCGGGCCCCGCTACCGCGGGGCCCGGCAGATGCCCGGGCAAAGACTCAAATAACACCCAAACCCCCGAGTGTAACTAGGGGGTTTGTCGTATATTTGGGGGGGGGGGGGGTTGCGAGTTGCGGCGCACCCTTTTGGAGTGCGCACCTCAAAAGTCGCGACAGTCACCCTGTCGCGACTTTTGGAGTTCGCACTTGCGACCTCCAAAAGTCGCGGCAGGGTGACTTCTGACATCGGCGATGCCAGTGTCATTTTTCGCCCACTTCGCCCTCGAAGTCGGCGAAGTTCGACTTCGAGGGCGTGGGTACAGTTGTTATTTTTTTCTTTTTTCGCTCGCACGACGAAAAACATGGGCACCGCTGTCTTGTCGTTTTCGACTATGGGCACCGCATGCTTGTCGATTTCGACTTTGGGCACCGCGTGCGGGTCGAAATCGACTATGGGCAGCGCGTCTAAATCGACCGAAACGACGGGCAGCGGATTATTTATGCCCAACTTCTACTCCACCTAAACATCTCCATATCACAAGTGAATATCATGTAAAGGTGTATCCTTTCTTTGTGAGTATATAAACTTGAGTTCCAAGTTCATGACATCTATTACTTATCTCATTTTTTAAGCTTAGAATTCATTTTTGGTGTTAGAAAAATACTAGGGCAGTCAGTACCGTGGTACACATTTTAGTATCGTGGTACAATGTGTGTGTTATACATTGGTATACCGTGTACCACGGTAATTGTATAATACCGCGGTATTTTACCAATACCGTCGGTAACGCGGTGCCGGTACCGGTATCGGTAATGAGCTGCCACAAAATCATGATACCGCGGTATTTGTACCGCGGTACTCGAGTACCGCGGTACTAAACACCGCGGTATTGCAGCCCTGCATGCATGTGACCAGTCATAGCGTCCGGCTTGTGATTCTGCACGTCTATGTTTAGACGGCGTAGCGTTCTGACATGTCTATACTGAGTTACGACCAAAGCAGTTGTTTTGGGCCGGTTTTACTTAAGAGCTTATGCTGCCGCATGCGACACCCGCCGTGCGCCGCGGCAGGTACTGATGCCATGGACCTGCCATTTGTCATTTCTCTCTGCAAATGCTATTGAAGCATTCCAACACTTTGCCTTGTGTGTCCTGGCCAGACCTTTGGCATTGTGTGTACGACTTGTGACTGTCGTCACCGTCTGACTAGACACTGATGCCTAGTCAACGACTACGTTGCGAGGAGGCTTCCACACTTTTTCTCACAAATCACTTGTGGGAGACTTGCGTGGCTCAAGACGGAGATCTTAGTCCTGCTCTCAACCTTAATCGCACCATTATCTCGTGGTGCAAACAGTTCGGGCACAGAATTAAATGGCGGTGTTTGAACGGAGGTGATCGTTACAATGGTGATAGTGACAAGGACGATGACGAGAAGAACAAGAACATTAGCGGACACCCGCTAAGTGCCAAGGGGAGCATCCACATATCCGGCTTCGCCAAAGCTGGAGATTGCAGTGGTACTAGTAGCCATTGTGAGTAATGTTGTTGTCGCTTCTGCAATGCCACTGTACCCCCATCCTCTGCACTCCTGTCTTTCGTGTGTGCTTCGCACCACTTGATGCGGATTACGGACAACGCACTTCAAAGGCATGGCAGCTCCACATGTAAAGGCAGCTGATGTGCGAGCTTCATGTGCACGCGTTCGTGTGCGTGTTGCCATGTCACCCCCAAGCTCACAAACGTCATCATGACCGCACACGACCACGCCGGACTTCTTCAGTCCGGTCCAGACTCAAACCCGCTCTTCGGGCCACCGGCCGCGCCCATGTCGCCGAGGATGGAGGTGACGATGCGCATCACTTCGCCGACGTCGGCGTCCACGTAGCTCTCGGGCGAGCCGCGCGCGAGCAGCAGGTGGAAGTGGAGGCCGCACGCGTCGGCGAGGATGTGGTAGCACGAGTTGGGGAGCGCGCGCGGGCGGATCTCCACCACGCTTGCGTTGAGCGGCATGAACACCATGTTCGCCATCGCCGCGCCGTGCCCCGCCACGAACAGCCGCACGCGCCGAAACAGATCGCGCGCTGCATTGCCACAGCACCGCATGCGCATGCGCACCCACGCCCACCAGCAACGGAGACGGGTAAGGTAGGCTTGTGATGGATCGTGCACACAGTGTATGGGCGGCGCAGGGAAGACCACCAGGTCAGGTTGCGACGGCGGCCATGGTGGCGGGCATGCGCATGGGTTGGAAAGGCATGCAGATGGGGACGACAGAGGTGTGGGCACAGATGCAGCACACGCACATGATGGAGGGGATAGGGACGAGGGTCGTGTGATGGGGTGGCGGTGGGGACAGCGGTGCCGCTAGGCATTGAGGCAGGACAGGGGGAAAAGCTAGGGCTAGAGCGAATGCTGGGTCGGAGCATGGGTGCAGGGACGGCAAGCGTGTGGAGGGAAACAGGGCAGCTGTGTGTCTGTACAGCTGCACACGCACTAGACACCTGCTCGCACGGGCATGCACGCACATGTGTGCGTACGTTGACATTGCACAATGACAATCTGCGGCTGCCCCCTCCCCCTACATGCCCATCCACTACATGCCCACCCCCTAAGTGCCCACCCATTATACTGCCTGCCCATCCACCCACCCCCCCCCCC
>SZWC01008742.1:15745-28245 GCA_023375785.1 Penium margaritaceum
ATGCACGCGTGCGAGTTTTGCGTAGGCCTCGGCAGCCAACGTGCATCCTGTGATGTGGGAGTGTTGAGTCTCGTTGATGGACGTCACAAGAATGGCGAGAGCCATGTTGTTCTTCATCGTCCATGCTACAAGGTCAGCCGCATGCGTCGTCACGGTTGCATCGGCTGGTGCTATCTGAGTCCCTTTAAGGATGTCGAGGTAGCCACGCACGTTCATGACAATCTCAAACTGCCATTTTCACAATGGAAAACCTGTCCCCGTGAATTTGGACATACCCGCCTCAAGGCGGGCTGGAGTCGGATCCGCCATTTCTTGCGGTTGCTCGTCTTCTCTGCTTCGCTGCTACTCTGCTTCGTTGAGGCCGATGAGGCTGATGAGGCTGCTGACTGCAACCGTTGTCAAAGGTGCAGTTGGTTCCGTTGCATACCCCTCCCGCCGATGATCGCCTAAGGCGATGGTGCCGTCGTGAGAGAACGGACTCCGGGTCGTACCACCTTATAAAAAGGGGTAGAGCTTAATCCTGTTGGGGCTCGAGGGTCTTGTCCAACATGGACAGAGCGATTCCTCGTCCCCTAGTCCGCCACGTGCGCGCACCCTACTTGAAGAAGCCGATGGAGCTGATGGAGCAGATGGAGCCATCCGATGGTCACGTCCCTGTTGTACCTGTGCGCCGTGCAAGACCACGCGCTAGTCAGTCTTGGAAGCATGCCTTAGGACCAGAAGTGTAGGCCCATAACCCTTTGTCAATGCGCCGGATAGCAACGGTCTAGAAAACGGGTCCCGACATGGGAGGCCGCCAACCGCTCTTGGTATTGCAACCAAGATAACATATCACCCTCGAACGAGGGATCCACACTTTAGGTTCGTTTGGTTTGCAGCCTCACGAAGTCCGCATGTTGGTCTTTAGTGTCTACCTTTGGTTGGACACTCTATAAGGAGTCTCAAAGGCAAGAACTGTAAATGGATGCATGCAAGGTACAGGCTTTTATACTTGCAGAGCTTTGCTAAAGCTTCTACTTGTAGTGGCTCCACTGGAGCCAACCTCATCCTACATTCCTACTTGGCGCGTCCTTAGACNTAGAAGCTTCCTGTCCCAGTTTTGGCCACAAAGAAAATTGCGGCCGTCGCGGGGTTTGAACCCGTGACCTCTGGTTTGAGACTCCGGTGCCTAATCAACCAAGCCAAAAAGGTATGGTTCCTATGATGAGCCACAGGGGACATACCCATTATGGGTAGTGCATTCCTGGCCCATCTCAGAACAGACCAAGGGGGCATACTCCATAGAGCAGTGCATGCATTGTCCGTATGTGTAGCTAGCCAGCTAGGCAGTGGACAAGGTGCACACTATTTCAACAGTCACCTTGTCACACAAGAGAATTATATCTCACACCACTTGGACGACCAACAGTCATTGTGTACACCTTCGTTGAAGTCTCTTGGAGGTCCTCCAGCTGCCTTTTCTCCTTGAAGGCGGCTCTCAGCCGTCCTGGCCAATAATCCTGCCGCCTTTTGAGCTCAAAGTGCTCAGGTCGTCACTTGAACCCGATCCTCGATCTCCAAACTTTGGAAATCCATATCTCACTCAAACGGACTCCGAATCAAATTCCGTAAAGTGCGTTGGAACCTGTGAAATATCCTCTAAGCAACGTACATGCCAGATGATTTATATCAAGCAACGTTTTTCTTCCCACTTTCTGGCACTCTCATATCCATCAAGTGGATAGTGTTGCTTGAGTTCAGAGACCAAGCACCCAACAACTGGCTCACTTTGCAAGCAGGTGGTGGGAATGGGAGAGTAGCTGCAGAGGATGACGCAGCATCTGACATGGATGCGGATACCAAGTGCCCAGGGCTTCGGAGTCTGACTTGGAGTCTGACGACTCGTCTGACGACGACGACGACGACAACGACACACCACCACCTGTTGAAGCACCAACACCAATGTAAGAAGCCGCACCAGCACCCCGGCGTAGTTTGCGACCAAAGAAAGCACCCTTGCTGTATAAGTATGATTGGAGTGGCCTCTGCAAGTCGTGCATGGCTCAAGGAGAGCCGTCCACAGTGGCGGAGGCGATGAATGGCCCGGATGCGGCCAAGTGGAAGGAGGTAGTCGACTGCGAGCTCGCGTCCATTGCCAAGAACGGCACATGGGTGCTGGTGGATAGACGCGATAAGGCCCATGTAGTGGGATCCAAGTGGGTCCTCCGAGTGAAGAAGAAGAAAGACGGCAAAACCAAAACGTTCAAGGCAAGGGTACTGGCAAAGGGGTTCTCTCAACGCCCGGGCTATGAGTACGATGAGACGTTTGTGCCTGTCATGACCTTTGCCTCCATCCGCTCTCTCCTTGCCATCGCAGCCGCAAAGAACCTGTAGATACACCAGATGGACGTCACGACAGCTTTCCTCTATGGGAAGCTCAACAAGGAAGTGCTGATGGAGGTGCCCGAAGGAGTCAAAGCTCCCAAGGGCAAGGTGTGCAAGTTGGTGAAAGCGCTCTACGGGGTGAAACAAGCCCCAAGGCTATGGTACAAAGAGATGGACAGTTTCATGACCAGACTCTCCTTTGCGCATTGCTAACATGATCCGAGCATGTACGTGCGCAATGATGGCAGTGGGCTTATGCTCGTTGCACTCTATATGGATGATCGGATCATTTGCTCTTCATCTGTCGAGCTGCTGGATGAGCTGAAGTCTGACCTCAGCAAAAGGTTCAAAATGAAGGATATGGGTCCTCCCGAGTACTACCTTGGGATCGCCATCCACCGCAACCAAGCAGCAGGCACCATCAAACTCAACCAGACCAAATACATTGGTGAGGTACTTTAGCGCTATCACAGGGAAGACTGCAAAATTGTCAGCACACCAATAACAATCGATGCAAAACTGAAGGCCTCAATAATGAAGCAGACCGAAGGGAGATACAAGACATCCCCTACCAGTCCACCGTGGGCAGCATCATGTACGCCATGGTAGGTGCTCGTCTGGACATCTCCTATGCTGTGGGACAAGTGAGCAGGTTCGTGGCCAACCCAAGGCCACAGCATTGGTAGGCAGCCAAGCGTATCTTGCACTGCCTGCATAGGACACGGCACATGGGCCTCGTCCTTGGAGGCCACGAAGGTACGGACACCCTCTCTCTAAAGTGCTACACCGACGTCGATTGTGGAGGAAATCTTGACGGCCAAAAATCCACCTCCGGATACGTGTGCATCTTGAATGGCGCTGCCCTCTCATGGGCCAGCAGGAAGCGGGATTGTGTTTTGGTGTCCACAGCTGAGGCAGAGTATGTTGCTCTGTCTGAGTTGTGCAAGGAGACTCAGTGGTTGCACAGCGTACTTGGTAAAACTAAAGTGCCACAGGAGGATGCCACGGTCGTACATGTGGACAACATGAGCGCCATCTGGATGGCTAAAGATGAGATTATCCCCCGGCAAATGAAGCATATCGACATACGTCACCACTACTCACATGACCTGGTCATGAAGAACGTTGTGGATTTGCAGCACTGTGGAACCAAGAGCATGCTTGTTGACTGCATGACCAAGCCGCTATAGAGCAACTTGCATTATGCAGGCATTGGTGGACTCGGCATGAGGAGTGCGGCAGAGGAAGGGTGACCAAGGCATCAATGGAGCCTAGTGAGTGACAGATGGACAGAGGTGCAAGGGAGAGATTTCTTGAATGGTATGCACCTTGTCCACTGGATAGCTGGCTGGTTGCACGGAAAGACAAGGCATGCACTGCTCTATGGAGTATGTCCCCTTGGTCTGTTCTGAGATAGGCCAGGAATGCACTGCCTATAATGGGTATATCCCCTGGAGATCATACTAGGAAACACAGCATTGTGGCCTTGTTGGGACAGGCGCCATAGCTCATGGGTCGCAAGCTCAAACCCCACGACGGCCACATTTTTCTTTGTGGCCCAAAATGGGACAGGAAGCTTCTAGGAAGCCTACTAGAGCCTGGCTTGAGGATGACACTTGGCGGTCTTAGGACGTGCCAAGAAGGACTGTAGGTTGAGGTTGGTTCCTGTGGAGCCACTATGAGCAGAAGCATTGGCAATGCTCTCTAAGCATAAAAGCATGTGCCCTGCATGCATCCATTTACAGTTCTGTCCTTTGAGACTCCTCAATGAGTTTCCAACCAAGGTAGACAGTAAAGACCTTAATGGGGACTTTGTGAGGTTGCAAACCAAAAAAACCTAGAGTGTGGATCCCTAGTTTGAGGGTGATATGTTATCTTGGTTGCAATACCAAGACCGGTTGGCGGCCTCCCATGTCTTGAACCGTTTTCTAGACCGTTGCTATGCGGCGCATTGACATATCTGGCTGTCTGGTTGTCTGTGGGTATGTCTTTATGTATGTTTGTGTGTCTACTTGTGCATGTTGATGTATTGAAACTCAGGATCAGGCCATGATTGATTACCATGGAATCTCAAACGTCAGCTTTTGCGTCTTGCACGAATAGGATAAACCAGAGACAATCTCATTAACTCTTGAGTGCAGAGAACATGGCATGTGCAGACTAAAGTCAAAGGAACAGTTGGGTACAAATGAGCTGGTTTGAGTCCGTATGTACAGTTTCCCTTTTACGAGTGTGTCTGAGAGTGAGTGCCAACTCTTGCTACGCAGAAGATCTCAACAATGCTGGGATCTCCAACGTCAAGCAGGCCTGCTGTGGCTGCACAAAGTTGGATGGTCAGAATTGGCCATCTTTGTTGTTGCTCTTGTTCTACGCCGTACATTTGGCACATAGAGATTGATTTCCAGTCGATTTCTAAGCTCCAAAAAGCCTGATCTGATGGTGTAGATTTGCCGCTCCTGTAGTTTGTGTCTGCTGTGGACAGCCGGCCGATGCTTGCAGTTACCTGGCCGGCAGCTGGTTGCTTGCCTCGTATTCGATGGGGAGTGTATCTCATCATTCTTGCACGCCACTTTATCTCCTTCTGAGTTCTATTTTTTACCACAGTATTCCTCGTGTGCCCCAAATCTATAAGTTTGAATCTGGCAATTCCAGTATTATGTATTTTTGTTTGTCTGTCTGTCTTTCTGCGTGTCTGTGTGTCATTCTATCTGTCCATCTGCTTGTCTATTTTTCTGTTTTTTTGCCTGTTGACTATCTGTTTGTAAGTTTTTCTGTCTTTGTGTCTTTTTTTCTTTCTGTCAATCTGTCTGTCTATCGGTCTGTCTGTCTGTTGTTCATTCTGTTTGTCTGTCTTTCTCTCTATCTGTCTGTCTATCTCTCTGTCTGTCTGTCTGAATGTCTTTGCATACATTTGTCTGTTGGTCCTGTCTACCTGTCTGTGTGTCTTTTTGTCTTTCTATGTATATTTGTGTCTGTCTATCTGTTTATTTTCTGTCTGTCTTTCTGTCTTTCTAACTTTTTTTCTATCTGTCTATATATCTGCCTGTCTGTCTGTCTGCCTGTTTGTCTTTTTTTCTATCTATGTGTTTGTATTTTTTTTTGGCCTTCTTTTTGTATCCTTCTTTCACTCTGTTTATCCTTCTGTCTGTCTGTTTGTCTGTCTTTCGGGCTGTCTGTCTGTCTTTCTATCTTCCTTTGCTACCTTTTCCATGTTTAACTGTCTGTCTGTCTGTCAGTCAGTGAGTCACTTAGTCAGTCAGTGCGTCAGTCTGTCCTTCTGTGTGTCTGTGTGTCTTTCTGTCGGTCCTTCTACCTCTTTTTCTGTCTGCCTTCCTGCATTGGTGTCTGTCTGCCTGCCTTACTGTCTTTCTGTTTGTTTGTAAGTCTATCTTGTCAATGCGCCGGATAGCAACAGTCTAGGTAACAGGTCCTGACGTGGGATGTTGCCGACCGCTCTTGGTATTGCAACCAAGATGGAGTGTGGATCCCTCGAACGAGGGATCCACACTTCAAGTTCGTTCAGTTTGCAACCTCACAAAGTGAATGAACCTAAAGGCAACAATTGTAAATGGATGCATATACAAAGGTCTTTAGTGTTGACCCTTTGCTGTGAGGAGTCTCAAAGGCAAGAATTGTAAATGGATGCATTCAATGTACACAATTTTGTACTTGCAAAGCTTTGCGAATGTTTTTACTTGCAATGACTCTACAAGAGCCAACCTCAACCTACACTCCTACTTGGCATGTCCTAAGACAGCCATGTGTCATCCTCAAGGCAGGCTCTAACAAGCTTCCTAGAAGCTTCCTTTCCCTTTCTGGGCCACAACAAAAAATGCTGCTGTCACGGGGATTGAGCCTGCGACCCATGAGCTGCGACGCCTGTCCAACTAGGCCAAAATGTTGTATTTCCTACAATGATTTCCAGGGGAAGTACCCATTATGGGCAGGGCATTACTGGCCTATCTCAGAAAAGACCAAGGAGACTTACTCCATAGAGCACTGCACGCCTTGTCTTTCCATGCAATCAGCCAACCAGCAAGCTAGTTGGTGTACAAGGTGCATAACATTCAACAAATCTCTCCCTTGCACCTCTGTGCATCTGTCGTTTAGTTGGCTCCATCAATGCCTTGGGGCTCACCCTTCCTATGTCGCACTCCTCATGCCAAATCTATGAATGTCTGCATAGTGCAAGTTGCTTTCCAGCGGCTTGCTCATGTAGTCAGCAAGCATGCTCTTGGTTCCGTAGTGCCGCAAGTCCACCACGTTCTTCATGACCAGGTTATGTGGGTAGTGGTAACGTATGTTGATCTGCTTTGTTTTCCGGGAAATGATCTCATCTGAAGCCATGCGGATGGCACTCATGTTGTCCATGTGTACGATCATGGCATCCTTTGGTGGCACTGTCATTTTGCCAAGCATGCTGCGCAGCCACTGAGTCTCCTTGTACAGAAACACAATCTTGCTTGTTGCTAGCCCATGAGACGGAAGCGCCATTCAAGATGCACACGTATCTAGAGGTGGATTTCTAGCCGTCAATGTTTTGCCCCCAGTCGGCGCCGGTGAAGCACTTCCGGCAGAGGGGGTCCGTACCTGCTTGGCCTCAAAGTACAAGGCCCATGTGACGTGTCTTTGGCAGGTAGCTCAGGATGCGCTTGACTACCTGCCAATGCTATGGCCCTGGGTTGGCCACGAACCTGCTCACTTGTCCCACAGCATAGTAGATATCCGGGGGAGTCCCTACCGTGGCGTACATGATGCTGCCCATGGCGGACTGTTACGAGATGTCTTGCATCTCCCTTTGTTTTGCTTCATTTCTTGGTGATAGGGAGGCCTTCAGTTTTGCTTTAGTACCTCACCGATGTATTTGGTTTGGTTGCGTTTGATGGTGCCTGCAGCTTGGTTACGGTGGATGGAAATCCTGAGATATTACTCAAGAGGACCCATGTCCTTCATTTTTAACCTTTTTCTGAGGTCAGAATTCAGCTCATCCAGTAGCTTGAACAAAGACCAGTAGATGACCAGATCATCCACACATAGTGCAATGAGCATCAGCCCTCTCCCATCATCGCGCACGTGCATGCTCGGGTCATTCTGGCAATGCGCGTCGGAGAGACCGGTCATGAAACAGTCCATCTCTTTGTACCACATCCTTGGGACCTGTTTCAGCCAGTAGAGCGCTTTCACCAACTTGCAAACCTTGCCCTTGGGAGCTTTGACTCATTCAGCCACCTCCATCAGCAGTTCCTTGTTGAGCTTCCCATAAAGGAAACTTGTCATGACGTCCATCTTGTATATCTCCACGTTCTTTGTGGCTGCAGTGGCAAGGAGAGAATGGATGGAGATAAAGGTCACGACGGGCACAAATGTCTCTTCGTACTCATAGCCCGGGCATTGAAAAAACCCCTTTCCCACTACCCTCACCTTGAACTTTTTGATTTTACCATCCTGCTTCTTCTTTACTCGGAGGACCCACTTGGATCCCATCATGTGGGCCTTGTCAGGTCTATCCAATAGCACCCACGTGCTATTCTTGGCGATGGACGTGAGCTCGCTGTCCAGTGCCTCCTTCCACTTGACCGCATCCAAGCCATTCATTGCCTCCGCCATTGTGGATGGCTCTCTGTGAGTCATGCACGACCAACTAAGGCCAATCCAATCATCCTCATAATGCAAAGGTGCTTTCTTTGGTTGTAAACTGTGCTAGGATACTGGTGTGGCTTCCTACTTTGCTGATGCCTCTACCACAAGTGGTGGTGTGTTGTCCTCGTCGTCCAGAGTTGTCGGACTCAAAGTTTGAATCGAAAGCCCCAGACGCGTTGGTATCCGCACCCATGTCAGACTCGAACTCCCATTTCCACCACCTGTTGTCAAAGCGATCCAGTTGTCAGGTCTCTGGACACAAGCAACACTATCCATTGTACTGCCTTGGAGGCAAGGATCGAGTCCAGCAGCTCTCCTTTTCCAAGGGTACGTTTGTCAAACTTGACGTCATGGAGCCTCACGAGCTTGCATGCTGCCTAGTCCTAAAGCCGACAGGCTTTGTCTGGTGTGTCGTACCCAACCATGACACACATTTTGGAACATGTGTCAAGCTTTCCTCCACCTTCTCACGACTGGATGTTCACCCATGCAGTTGACCCAAACACCTCCAGATGAGAGGCGTTGGGTTTCTTTCTCGCCTGTGCTTCTTGTGGGATCTTCAGCTTCTTTTCGTGCTCCTTCCCATGCTTTTGCAAGGTAGTTACTGGTGTGATATTCAAGAGGAAGTAGGCTGTTGTTGCTACTTCTGCCCAAAAGGGAGGTGGGAGTTTAGCGTTGAAGAGCATTCTTCCCACCTTGCCGAGTAGGATCTGGTTCATCCTCTTGGCCATGCCGTTGTTTTGGGGGCTGTAAGTGGTGGTTTGCTCATGGCGGATGCCATGATGCTTGAGCCAAGGCTTGCATGCCTCATACTCACCCCTGTTGTCACTTTGGGGCGTCTTCACCTTCTTGGACATCCTTTGGCATCGGTGCCACTTTCTTGGTGGCGCATGCTAGTCCCTCATCTGATGCCCTAGCAACCTTGGTTTGAAGCACGTAGAGGCCATCGACTCTTGGACCTGGAAGCATGAGGTCGTATTTTGTGTACAAAACTTTGATATCCTCATTTTTTAGGGCCACGGCTTCCTTGTTGGAGAACACCACTGTCATGTTGTTAGTGATTTGTGAGACCAACAAAAGGTTTGTTGCAAAGGAGGGCATGTACACCACCTTGTGAAGATTGACCTTCTTGGCACCATTCACGTTAAACGTGTTCACCTTGTCCCCTTTGCCCATGGCTTGGACAACGTCGCCGTTTGCACACCTGATGCGCATGTCAGATCTGGCCATGGAGACAAATCCACCCTTCTCTTCGGAGGAGTGGTGGTTGGTTCCCAAGTCAAGGGAAAATTCTCCGGGCCTAAGGGGCATTGCCCCCTTCATGGGCAATACTTCAACCATCATGTTGGTGAGCTCCTTCTTCTCCTTCCCACCTTTGGTCTTGCCTTCCTTTCTAGGACTATGGAAGTCCCCAGCCCAGTGCCTAGCCTTGCCACAGTTGTGACAGTTGCCGGGCTTCTTGCATCTCTTCCCGCCACCATTGTCTTTCCCTCCACTGCCACCACTTCCGCTGAAGCCTTCACTAGAGCAAGAGATTGCACTTTGTTCACCAAAGCAAAAGACATAGGCTGAAACGTCTGCGTTACTGCCACTGTGTCGCATGGACTTGTTGCGGATGTGTTTAGCAACAGCCTCATACTTCAGATATTCCCCCTTCCAACTGCCAAATACGGTGACCAAGGACCCCTAGCTTTTCGGTAGTGCCATCAGAAGGATCATGGCACGCATGTTGGAGTTTCCATTCCATTTGTTGGACCTCTTGCAGCACATTGTGGAACTCCTGCAAAAACACAAGTATCGATTCTCCTTCTCTCACCCTCATCGACTTTAACCTTTGGAAGATGAAGAGTTGGTTGGCTAGGGTATTCAATTGATGCACGTGTGAGATTTTTACGTTGTCCTTGGCAGCCAACGTGCATCCTGTGATGTGGGAGTGTCGATTCTCGTTGATTGGTGTCACAAGAATGCCACGAGCCATTTTGTTCTCATCGTCCATTGTGAGAGGTCAGCCACAAGCGTACTCAATATTGCATTGGCAGGTGCTATCTTGGTCTTTTGCCACTGTGACCAAAGAAGTAGTTGTTGGTGCCACAACCACCAAAGCGAGCGGCATAGGCTGAACTATCAGCCTCACTACCGCTCAGACACATGACCTCATTGCTTAGGTACTTAAACATGGCCTCATACGTCAACTCCTCCTTCCAACCGCTGAAGACGGTGATCAGAGAGCCCCAGGTTTCAGGTAGCGCCATGAGGAGGATTATGGCTTGCATGCTGGGGTTGATTTCCCAGTTCATTTAGTGAGCCTATTGCAGCAATCCTTCACACTGTTACAAGGAGTCAGGAATCATCTCTCCCTTGCTCACCCTCATGCCAATCAGCTTTTGTAAGATGAAGAGGTGATTTGCGAGAAAGGTCAACTGGTGCACACATGCAAGCTTTGAAAAGGCATCAATGGTGAGTGCAAATTGTTGAAGATGGGTGTGTTTTGATGCATGCATTGGTGTGACAAGGATTACCGATGCCATGTTGTTTTTAGCCGTCTGTGCCTCAAAGCCAGTGTCACTCAGCTACTGTGGAATCTCCTCTTCGAGGAAGGTCATAAGGTAGTCGTGCACTTTTACTATCACTTTGAACTGCCATTTCCATACCAGAAATGCGGCAGTTCTCCATGTGAATTTGGACATGCCAGCATTGGCCTGTTCAAGGTTCTTCATGGTAGGGACAATTGCTCCACCTCTGGGCATTTTTCCTGCTACTTTAAAATTGTGCTACTCTACAATGTTGAGGCCGACGTAGGCTGATGTAAGCTGTTTTCTGCTACCAGTAGAAGGTGCAGATCTGTTGCAGATCTGCTTCCGGAGGATTTTTCTCCGACGCTTGACGCGAACTCCGCCGGGAGTGCACGCTTCGGCACCCGCGGTACCTCCTTCGACGGATCATTCCGCCGGATCTCCAGCCCAGCTCCATCATCGTCGGAGTCCTTCATGTCGGCTGCTGCACCTGCTGCACCGCCGCGCTTCGACGTCACATCATCGACCTCTGCGTCCGCCGGCTCCTCCTCATAGTCAAGGAGCTGGAACCACTCCCCCTGTTTTGGAGTGTTCCCGACGCTCATGTCATTGCTGCTACTACCGAAGCTTTGCTGCTCGTCGAACTCGACGTCACGGCTGCAGATGATCTCTTGCGTACGCGGGTCCTAGAGCCGATACGCCTTTTGTGCACTCTCGTAGCCGAGGAACAAGCATGGCTTCGCCCGCGGTTCCAGCTTGCTGTCGCGTCGTTGCGCCGCCTGCACCATCGCGTGCGCCTTCCACCCGAACACCTTCAGATGCGCCACGTTTGGCTTGCACCCGCTCCAAACCTCCTGCGGCGTCTTCCAGCCGCCCTTGTTCTTCAGCACCGCTGTTGGGGTGAGGTTGATGGTGTAGCTCGCAATTCGTACAGCCTCCGCCCAGAACCCTTGCGGCAACCCCGCATCCACAAGCATGGTCCGCACCATGTTGAGCAACGTCTGGTTCGCCCGTTCCGCCACTCTGTTAGACTGTGGCGAGTATGGTGTAGTGGGTTCCCACTTGATGCCCTACTGATTCATCCACCCGCTGCAGCCCACGTACTCTTCGCCATTGTCGCTGCGTAGCGCTCTGACCTTCCGGCCAGTCTGCCTCTCCACCGCTGCGACGTACTCCTTTAGCCGGTCCAAGACCTCACCCTTTCGCTTCATGAAGTACACATAGAGTTTTCTGCTGCAGTCATCAATGAAAGTGACAAAGTATCTTAAGCCACCATTTGACGGCGTTTTGAACGGTCCACACACATCGCTGTCCATGACCTCCAGCAGGTCCTTTGCCCGAGCCGCGTTCTCGTTGAACGGCTTGCGCCGCGCCTTTCCCAAAATGCAAGGCTCGCACTTTTTGTGCGCTGATGCATCTGCTGCCGCTTCTGCACCGTCGATGACAAGGCCGCGCACCATGTCGCGCTTTGCCATCTCCTTAACGGTTGCGGGCGCCGAATGCCCCAACCATCGGTGCCAGAACTCCAAATCAGCGCTTCCTCCCTTGGCAATGTTGACGACGCGCTCTTGTGAATCTGCTACGCCGGATGCCGCGAGGACCACCTTGGACTCCACAATGTAGAAACCGCTCTCGCGCTTTGCCTCCAGCACGACCTTGCCGTCGCCGTCGATGCTCATCCCTGCGCCTTTCCTGTGGAAGAGCACCTCATACCCCTTCTCTGTCAAGCGGCTGACACTTAAAATGTCAGCCAGGCCGGGGACGTGCTGCACATCACGGATTGTGCACAGCTCCTTCTTATCGCCCACCACGACTTCCACCTCCACATCGCCTTGGCCGGCCGCCGGCTCGACTTTGTCGTTTGCAACCACCATCGACTTGGAGGACTTCTTGTAGGTGACGAACCCCACCTTCTCGACTTGGGTGTGCTCCTTGGCCCCGGAATCCAGGCACCGCTTGTTGGCCTTCTTGAGGAAGTGGTTC
>SZWC01008742.1:46084-57455 GCA_023375785.1 Penium margaritaceum
GACCTGCACTCTCTTGCCCAGTGCCCAGGTTTACCGCAGTTGCGGCAGTTACCCTGTCGCTTGGGAGCCTTGCCGCCATTGTTGCCTCCGCCACCACCGCTTCCGCTGCCGCCTTTCTGACCAGAGGCTGACCCTTTGCTCCCGCGGCCACCGTAGCCTGCGGCATAGGCTGAGAAGTTAGCCTCACTTCCGCTGCGGTGCATGGCCTTGTTTTGCATGTACTCGGACACTGCCGTGTACGTCAGGTCGTCCTCCTTCCAGCCGCCCATGACGGTGATCATTGGGCTCCAGCTCTCCGGTAGCGCCATGAGGAGGATCATGGCTTGCATGTTCTCGTCAAGGTCCCAGTTCATCTGGCGAGCCTCGCCAAGGAGTCCTTCAAACTCCTGTAGGAAAATGAGGATTGATTTGCCCTCATTCACCCGCATGCTGATCAGCCGTTGTAGGATGAATAGTCTGTTCGTGAGGGAGGTGGATTGGTGCACGCGCTTGAGCTTGTCGTAAGCTTCGGAAGCCAGCGTGTACCTGGCGATGATGGGACACACTTCTTGGCTATCGCGTTGCTGAGGAATGACATGACAATATAATTTCGATCAAAACATGCCTCATGCTCAGATGTGCCTTCCGCGGGAACCTGCTCCTCTCCCTTCAGTAGCTTGATGAAGCCGCGCACTTTCATCTTCAGCTCGAACTGCCATCTCCAAAGGGGGAAGTCAATCCCCTCAAAAATGGGGATTCCTCTCAGGGGTCCAAGACCTTGCGGCAGTGACGTAGCACTCACATTTGTTCCAGTGGTCTGCCCTGTGGTAGCCACTGTTGAGCTTGAGGACTGCCCTGCGGCAGCCCCCACTCCTCCCGATGGGTCAACCATTTTTGTTGCCCTTGTCTGCTTCCCACGTCCCTGTTGTGTTGAGGCCGATGTAGGCTGATGGTAGCTGATGTCTGCTACCGGTTTTAGGATGCAGATCCGTTGCTTACCCCTCCAGCCGATGTTCACCTATAGATAGAGAATACATCTACACCAACACACCCAGGTTCTTACCACCAAGGGCAGAGCTTGTCCTGGTTGGGACACAAGGGTCGTGCCTCCAAGGGTAGAGCTTGTCCTTGGTCCCTGTGTGCTAAGTGCAGACCAAGCCGTTGGAGCTGATGAAGCTGATGGAGCTGATGGAGCTGATGGAGCCGGCGAGTGCACTTGGAGAGAGCGTACCAGAGTTGAGCGAAGCGTACCTTACAACTGGTCAGTGTGGGCCCATAACCCTTTGTCAACCGGCCTGAGGCAAACGGACTAGAAAACAGGGCCGACACAATAGCACCTGCCGTCCGCTCCTAGCATTTCAGCTAGGAGAAGATATCACCCTCAGGATCACGGTTCCACACTGAGCAGTTCCTAGGCAATCACTTGCTAGCAACTGTGTCCACTTAACACTTGGTCACTTTTGCGCGAGGTGCTAGTCAATGACTAACTCCTGGGGCTTAGACCAACCAGTGTCTTCTTTATACTGTTCCTTAGTTGGACAACTCTGTGAGGAGCATCTAAGGCCACATTGTGTTATTAGAATGAGGAATGAGCCTGGTACATATAGTCCTAGGCCTGGCTTCTAAGGTGTGTGTGTAGTGACACTTTTGGGGTGGTCACTCCAGACCACCTCACCAGTCCGCCGATTGGCGCATCCACTGACCGCCAAGTGGCGCACTCTCCTCATGCATGGAGAAATGTCTAAGAAACTTCCCATGTGCTAGAAGGTCAAAAAACCTCCTGCGCACATCAAGGCTCGATCGTAGGACCTATTGTCCATAAGTCCAACATGTTGTCCGTTGCACTACACTTCTGGTGTCTCGCTTGGACTTGCACCACGAACAAGGTCTAGGGGACTTACTCCAAGGGAGCAGTGCATGCCCAACCTGTCCGTCAAGCCATAGTAGTGGCCATGGGGCATAGAAGAACAAGACAGGTTTGTGTGGAGAGATGAATGCTTCAGGCTGAGTCATGTAGATTGTTTCATTGAGGTCGCCGTTGGGGAAAGAACTTTTGACGTCCATCTGATGGAGATGCTACTTGTTGTTGGCAGCCAGGGACAAAATCACTCTGATAGACGAGTACTTGGCCACAGGTGCAAAGGTGTCTTGGTCGTTAACCCCAAGCACTAGGCTATATCCACGTGCGACAAGGCGAGCTTTGTAGCAATGGGGCGTGCCTTCACTGGTTAGCTTGGTTTTGAACACCCACTTATAGGTGACGATGGGGGTGTTGGCTGGTTGAGGAAAAAGGTCGCATGTATGCTGCTTCTCAAGTTGAGAGAGTTCCTCTTGAGCTGTTTGACGCCATTGGTTGGCATCCAGACGGCGCATGGCATCTTTGAAGCTGACAGGATCTACCACTTGCGTAAGTAGTGCATTGTCATCAAAGTCATCGTCGGCTAGGAGCTCGGTGGTTGACAGGAAACCGAGCTGAAGAAAAGACGGAGGTCTGGTGAGTCAAGCAGACCGGTGCAGTCTTGTCTACGGAGCAGCTGGTGGGGTAGATGACATGGTGCTGGGGATGATTGTCTGTGGAGCGGCAGGAGCATCATGATGTTCTTCTGGAACCACAGCAGGAAGTTCACCGGGGTGGTCATCTGGTGTAGGGTCAACAGAGAACTTTTGAAGTGTTGGTGGAGTTGTCTCAATATAGACAGTAGGCGTGACTGCCGGTGGTGCTGCATCTCGTGCCTGGTTGAAGAAGCTTTCATCAAAGATGAGTTGTCTTCTTCGAATCACACGCTTAGTGTCTTGGTTCCATAGTCGATAAATGTCGCGTGTTTCATGTCCATGATGGATGCAGGCTTTGGATCGTGGATCAAGTTTGGAGCGTTCTTCTGGCCGAACCCAGGCATGTGCTGTACAGCCAAAAATACGGATATGTCCCAGATGGGGCTTGTTCCCAGTCCATGCTTCACAGGGTGTTGATGTATCTGCAGGCAGCTTTGCGGTGGGAAGACGATTTGTGAGATACGCTGCGGTGTGAAGAGCCCCAGCCCAGAAAGCAGATGAGAGTCCAGCAGTGTAAAGCATTGTCCGAACACGTTCAAGTAGTGTCTGGTTCATCCGTTCTGATTTGCCATTCTGTTGTGGGGTATATGGCAATGTGGTTTGATGTTGAATCCCTCTCTCATTATGGAAGCTTTTGAGGCTGTGGTTGAAAAACTCGGTGCCGTTGTCAGTGCGGATTCTCTTGACTGTCAGGCTGGTCTCATTCTCAACCTGTTGTATCCAGTTTTTTATTGCTCCGATGGCGTCAGATTTGAATCGAAGAACCCGGGTCCAGACCATATGTGTGTAGTCATTCAGGATGAAAAGGAAATGATGCTTGTTGGAGAGGGAGCCCTCCTTGATATAGCATAGGTCCATGTGCACGAGTTCCAAGCTCTCCTGGGTTCCATGAGACGGGAGAGTTTGAAAGGAGGCCCGATGTTTCTTGCTTGTGAGACAGCCCCCACACTTAGGTTCTTCGTCATCTTTCAACAAGCTGGTGGGAAGATCATGGACTATTGAATCTACATCCATTTTGGTTAGTGTTGAGTAGCTGACATGTGCCAGATGCTTGTGCTGTAGATCTACCATGGTTGATGGCGAGGATGTCTTTGCCGATGTGGAGTTGGTCATGGAGGCCATAAAATCCATCTCTTGTGTCTCTGGGTGTCTTGAAGGTTTGCTGGTATCAAGGATGGTCAGGTTTCCCATTTGAGTGGCAACTGCTGCCAGTTGAGACGTCTGGTTGTACACTTTGCAGTTCTTGTCAGTGTCAAATACCACTTTGAAACCTTTGTGGTTGAGCTTGGTGACAGAGAGAAGATTTGCAGCGAGATCTGGGACATAGAGTTCATCTTCAAAAGTCCCGATTGCTGGTTTTCTGTTGCACTTGATGCCAACCTTAACCGTCCTTTGCCCGTAGGTGGGGATGGTTCTGCCATCACCAAGGAGGACTTCTTGTGGTGTCAAGAAATTTTTGAATTTGATGAACCAATCCTTTTTGCAAGTCATATGTTTTGTGCAGCCAGAGTCCATGATCCAAGCTAGGATGCCAGCGGCCAAGAGAAGTGCGCTGTCGATGGAGCACATTGCCAGTTCTTCAGTTACAAACTCTTCTTCTGCTAGAGTGTGATGTGCTGCATCTTCTGGTGCCAAACCATAGGTTGAGTGCTCTGGATGGGTACCTGTCATATCTTTTTCAGACAGGGTTGGTCCTTCATACAGGAGGTTTAACTGAAATTCGTCATCTTCATCAGATGATTCCTGTGCTTTTGACGACCTTGTAAGAAAAGCGGCCACGGTTGACACGTAAGTCATGAGCATTGCTTGGTGTGGCCGTTGAGGACCATAGTGACGAGCAAAGTTTGGGCATTGTTTAGGGCAATCCATGGCAATGTGCCCCTTTTGCTTGCACGTCCAGTACACTCGGTCATTTGGTGGAACAAAGCCCCGTGGTGAGTGAGGAGTTGACTGAACTCTGCCGTTGAAGTGCGTGAGGGAGCCCTGACTTCCGTTACCGTAGGATCCAAGCTTCTTCGTCCTCTGTCCCTGATGTTTAGATACGAGGCCAGTTTTTCCTCCATTGTCCTTGAGGTATTGTTCTTCAACCATCATTAGCTCTTCAATAGCCTTCTCCAGAGTTAGGGAATATGGCTGACTTCCAGGTGGTACTGCTGCTATGGCTGCAGCACCCACTGCGACACCAGGTGCACCAGCAGCTGCTCTCCCTTGTGCATCAATAGCTTGCTGCAGAGTTGTCCAAAGTTCAGCCAGTTGAACATCAAAAGTCTTCCCCTGCTTCTGAAAGGTCTGGAGTTGGTTGATGGTGTCCTTGAATCTGACAGGTAGTCCACAAAGCACTAGTTAGCACTAGTACTCTTTCAGAGATTGCTTCTCCCATTGATGAGATGTGGCTAGCCAGATGTTTGAGATGGGATACGTGATCCTCCAGACGTGTTCCTTCTTCCATTTGTTGAGTGTGAAACTCGGTCAAGAGGCTTTCGAGTTCAACGTTGCTTGTTCTCTCATAACGATTCTTCAGAGCCTTCCAATCCTTCCTTGGACAGTTAGGTGGGTTGTCGTCTCTGATAATGAACTCAAGTTCTTCCATTAAATTCAGCGCCAAAATTGAGAAAGCTTGATTGCCTCACCGTTTCCAGTTGATTTGTTCTTCATGTGATGCTCCTGCGGGAAATGTATCTGTGGGAGGATCACAGACAACTCCCCAAAGGCCCTTGCTCAGAAAAATCATCTCAATGTTGAATGCGAAGGTATGATAGTCATCACTGTCAAACAGCACCACTTTGAAGTGATCCCCATTGTTGATGGTTGCCGCCATGGTTGGGCAGATCTGAAGATACCACCTGCTTGAACACCAAATGTTGAAATTTACATAATAGGATCTCCAGGAATCTTCAGAGGTAGTCCAAAGATTAATCTGTTGTCTTATGCTTTGCTGAATTGTTGATGATGATCTCTTAGACACGTAACACCACTCTCACACACACAGGCACTCTTGCCTTAGTAATTTCACTGACTTTGCAATTCAAGAGTATGAACTGAAGGCACAGTTATACTTCTCGTCTCACAAGCTTTCCAATGGTACCAAGCTTGTTAAGAATGATCACGCACAGACAACGCAATAGGAAATACAAACATACTGCTACTTAACTGTCTATGCTACCTAGCAGCAGAATGATACAAGTATTACGTAGTCCGGTATTGTTAGCTACTGAGCTAACCACCTCTGGCAGAGAAGTCGCGAAACCAAAAACGCTCACAAAGGTTTTTAGGCCTTCTTCCTTTGTTGACATGTGTCATGCACCCCAAACTTAATCAGGCATACACTTCACCTTCAAGAGTACTAACGCCTTAGCATTTCATCTCAAGAAGAGCTTAAGTCGTCAATACGTAAGAGAGCATCAAGCAAGGGTTAATTGATTGGTATGCAAGACAAGTCCTTTTATTGCTGTCTTTCCAGTCCTATAACTCAAAAGCACATTCCTGGGAAGTGGCATGAACCAGCCATGTCACCAATAGACTTGCATTGTGGGCTTGACACATAAGCATCCTAGTGTCAAGGTGAAAGACCAACCATGTAACATCCAAGAAGCTACGGAATTTCTTTCTTGGAAGCTTCCACAGCAAACAAGATGTGCATGGGGCCACAATCGAACTCGTGACCTCTCACTTGGCTAATTCAACAAAATGGCCAAGGTAACCACTCACCCATATGGTGTACTCACAGGTCATATCTCACATGAGACAGAGCATAGTTAAGTTACATCACAACGGATCCAGGGGTCATACCTCCACAAGGGGCAGAGCATTCCTGATCCGTCATACAACACTGACCAAGGGGCAAAAACATTCAACAAATCTCTCCCTTGCACCTTGCGTCAGTGACCATCATCATTCGTCATCACTTGTGTTGACCATGCTGATACCTTGTCTGCTCGCCTGGTGGAGATCCTTGTCCAGGGGCTTTGAAAGCATGTCAACCGGGTTGAGCTTGGTACCAACATACTCGAGCTCCACTGTCTACTTGTAGACCAAGTCTCGAGTGTAGTGGTAGCGGATCTCGATGTGCTTTGTGCGCCTGAACAGGACGGGGTTCTTTGACATGTCAATGGCGCTCATGTTGTCAATCTTGATAATCGTCGCCGTTGCCTGTGGTGCCTTCATTTTAGATAGCAAGATTCGTAGCCACGGCATCTCTTTACACACCTCAGCCAAGGCAATGTACTCAACTTCAGCTGTTGACAGAGAGACACACTCCTGTTTGCGACTTGCCCAACTGACTGCACCTCCATTCAACATACACACAAAGCCGGAGGTAGATTTTCTTTCATCAATATTCCCTTCCCAATCAGCATCAGTGTAGCACATGAGATGGAGTGATGCGGATCCAGCGATGCCTCCGAACTTGAGCCCCACGTGCCGCGTCCCCTGAAGGTAGCGCATGATGCGCTTCACGGCCTGCCAGTGAAGTGGACCGGGATTGGCCACAAACCGGCTCAAGTGCCCAACAGCATGGGCTATATCTGGTCGGGTGGCAACCATGGCATACATCAGACTCCCCACTGTAGACTCATATGGGAAGCCTAGCATGTAAGTTTTCTCCGCTTCGTTGGATGGGGACATGGAGGTGGAGAGTTTGCACTCCGAGCTCATGGGTGTGCTGGCAGGTTTGCAATCTGCCATGTCGTATCGTTTGAGGATGGAGTCAATGTATTCTGTCTGGTTCAGGCTGATGGTACCTGCTGCTCTGTCAGGCTTGATGGAAAGTCCAAGATAGAAGTCAAGAGGACCCATGTCCTTCATCTCGAATCTGCTACTCAGCTGCCCCTTGAGATCGTTTAGCACCTGCGTCCAAGAGGAGCATAGAATCAGGTCATCAACGTACAAGGCGACCAACAAAGTCCCTTTGTCACTCTCATGCACATACATGCTAGGGTCATTGTCGCAGTGCATGAAGGAATCATTGGCCATGAACGTGTCCATCTCTTGGTACCAAAGTCTTGGCGCTTGTTTTAGCCCATAGAGTGCCTTCACCAATCTACACACCTTGCCCTCAGGAGCATCAACCCCCTCCGGAACCTCCATCAATACCTCCTTGTCAAGTTTGCCGTAAAGGAAGGCTGTCTTGACATCCATCTAGTGGACCTCCATGTTCTCGGCAGCAGCAACGGCGAGCATTGACCGGATGGAGGCAAACGTTATGACTGGAGCAAAGGTTTCATTGTACTCTGCGCAAGGCCGTTGGGAGAATCCTTTTGCTACCACCCGTGCCTTGTACTTGTCTATCTTGCCATCCTGTTTCCTTTTCACTTTCAGCACCCACTTGGACCCCACAACATGAGCCCTGGCAGGTCTGTCCACCAGCACCCATGTCCCATTCTCTTTGATGGAGCTGAGTTCACTGCAAATTGCTTCATCCCCCTCTGCTTTGTCAGGCCGAGTGAGTGCCTCTGCGACAGACGTTGGCTCCTCTTGAACCAAGAATGAATAGTTGAAACATGTCCATTCACCCTTATCTGCATCGTAATGCTGCCAAGGTACTTTGAGGCGTGAACTGTTCCTTGAACCTGGTGGCTGGTGTTGTTGATGTGGAGGCTGGAGGTCTGGTTCCTCGATGATGGGAGAGGCATCCTCCTCATTGTCTAAAGGATCGGATACGTCGGAATCAAATTCTGATTCCTCCGAGTTATCTTCATGACCTCCTCTCCCTGTTGCAGCACCTATCCCATGCCATTGTGCTGGTGCTTTGTCTCCCTCTTCAAGGAGAGTGAGCCACTCTCCCTGTTTTGGAGCGTTCTCATGTTCGAGATGCTCTCCCTTGCTCACAGAAACTTCGTGGAAATCCACGTCTTTGCTGCGGATGACCTTCTTGGCTCCTTGGTCCCAGAGTTGATTAGCCTTGTGAGCAGTGTCATAGCCGATGAAAACGCACTTTTGTGCTCTTGCATCGAGCTTTCGAGGGCCCTCACCGGCCTGGACCTTGGCAAACACGGTGCAACCGAACACCTTGAGATGGGAGGCATCCGGCTTCGTGCCTGACCATGCTTCTTGAGGCGTCTTCAACTGTTGTGTCTGCTTCTTCTTGCCTCACCTTCGCAGAGCTGTTGTAGGTGTGAGGTTCACAAGGTAGGTAGCAGTACGTGCTACTTTAGCTCAGAACATAGGAGACAACTTGGCATCAAAGAGCATGCACCTTGTCATGTCTAGGAGTGTCTGGTTCAACCTCTCTACTACGCCGTTGCTTTGAGGTGAGTAGGGCGTTGTTTTCTGGTGTTCAATGCCCTGTGTCTTAAGCCACTCCCTGCAGGCTTCGTACTCTCCCCTGTTGTCCATTCTGAACGCCTTCACCTTCTTTCCACTCTGTCGCTCAACCATAGCGACAAAGGCTTGCAGATTCTCCTTCACCTTGCTTTTCTTTTTGAGAAAGTATATCCACACCTTGTGGCTGTTGTCATCAACGCATATGAGGAAGTATCTGCTACCTCCATTTGATGGCATGCGGAAGGGACCGCACACGTCACAGTGCAAGAGGTCAAGGGGTGCGAGAGCACGCGTACCATTGCGCTTGAAGGGTTTCCTTTTTGCCTTGCCTTGAAGGCATGGCTCACACATGATGCCGGCTCCCTCCGCCTCATCACCTAGCTCCATCCCACGCACTAGCTCCCTGCTTTGCCATGTGCTCCAGTGTGCGATGAGCCACGTGCCCAAAGCGCCTGTGCCACGGGTTTTTGGAGGATGTGCACAGGCTAGAATGAACAGCCCCGTTGGTTGTATTTGCTTGCAATTTTTTTGCTAAATTGTCTGCTACCACTGCTTCCGCTGATCCAGCATGTCCTTCCTCATCTGAATCTACATTGCTGCTCTCCTCATCATCACTCTCCACCGAAGATTCAGCCGTTGAATTTGTAGTTTTGGTCTACAAGACGTAGAGCCCATCAATGCGAGGAATCTGTGCGACAACCTTCTTGGTAGAGTAGGAGATGTTGATGTCCTTGGTAGGAACTATTACCGCTTCCTTCTCTGTGAAGACCACTTTCATGCCATGGTCAGTTATCTTGAAGACGGAGAGAATGTTGGCTGTGAAGGAGGGCAAGTAGACCACCCCCTCTAGCTTGAGGTCGGAATCTCCACCGTTGACACCCACTGTAACTAGCTTGTCACCAATCCCCTCAGCTGCCTCAACCTTGCCGTTGGAAACTCTGAAGTTCTTGTTGCGTGGAGAAGAGAGATGAAGTCTGTCTACTCATAAGTGGTGTGCTCTTTTGTGCCCGAGTCGAGGCCGTAAGCTCCTGGCCTGAGTATCGCCCTCCCTTTGTTGGAGGCACACTCAGCCATCAAGCTTGTGGGATCCTTCCGACCATGTCCCCCTCGCCATTCATCATCGTCTCCTCCCTCTCTCTTGGGTGCACGGCACTCTCGAGCCCAGTGTCCAGCCTTGCCACAGTTATGGCAGTTTCCTTGGCGCTTTGTACCCCTTCCACTATTGCTAGTGCTGTTGTTTCCCCTGTACCCAGAGGAGGAGGTATTGCGGAAGGTGCCACAGCTCCGTGAGGCAAAGGCAGCCATGTTTGCTTCACTGTTGCTATGACGTATGGCTTCATTTCACACATACTCAGAGACGGTGGTGTAGAAAACTAGATCTTTATTCCACCCTCCAATTACCATTATCATGGGGCCCCAACTTTCCGGCAGCGTCATCAGAAAAATCATGGCCTGCATGTCGGATTCTAGGTCCCACCCGATGCCGGTGGCTTGTTGCAAGAGCGTCTCAAATTTCTGCTTAAAGCTGGAGACATCCTCCCCTTCACCAAGTCTCATGCTGATGAGATTTTGTAGAATGAAGAGACGGTTAGCAAGTAAGGACTGAAAGACCTTGCCAAGTTTGGCGTATGCCGCGGCTGCCACTGTAGACCCGCTGATGTGTGAAAAGACTGAGGGTTGTATGGAGGATACAAGAATGACGAGAGCCTTCTTGCTGAGCTTTACCCATGCCACAAGGTCAGTACCCTCCTCCTTTGGTGCTGGGATACTTCCGTCACAACATCCTAGCAGATCTCTGTCATCCATGATGATCTCAAACTGCCACTTCTAGAGCGCAAACCCCTCTCCATCAAATTTGAGGATGGGTGAATGATTCCCTGGTTCCCCTGTCCCTGCCATCCCTACAACAACAACTGCTACAGCTGCTGCACCTGTTGTTGATGCCAATGAACCTGTGTTTGAGGCCGCTGTAAGCTGTTGGTAAGAAGAGGCAACTGCTTCTCCTGTTCACGTTGACCGTTGCAAGCAGATGTAGGCTGATGTAGGCTGATGTCAGCTCCCAAGGTAGAAAGGTGCAGATGTGTTGCATTCCCCTCCTGCTGATGTTGGCCTGCAAACAGAGAATTTGGGTGAGAGCAAAGGCGCTCTCACTGCTTGTGACCTTAGCGATTGCGTGCGTGAAACTTCCCTAACCAGAGGAGTGGGCCCATAATCCTTTGTTAGCTACTAAGCTAACCACCTCTGGCAGAGAAGCCGCGAAACCAAAAAAGCTCACAAAGGTTTTTTGGTCTTCTTCCTTTGTTGACATTTGTTATGCACCCCAAACTTAATCAGGCATACACTTCACATTCAAGAGTACTAACGCCTTAGCATTACATCTCAAAAAGAGCTCAAGTCCTCAATACGCAAGAGAGCATCAAGCAAGGGTTAATTGATTAGCATGCAAGACAAGTCCTTTTATAGCTCTGTCCAGTCCTATAACTCAAAAGCACATTCCAGGGAAGTGGCCTGAACCAGCCATGTCACCAATAGACTTGCACTGTGGGCTTGACACATAAGCATCCTAGTGTCAAGGTGA
>SZWC01008742.1:82341-94653 GCA_023375785.1 Penium margaritaceum
CCCTTTCCCCCCACACCCCTCACGGCCCACCTACTTCTTTCCTTAAAGTAGCCCTTCCTGTGCAACCCCACGTTTCCTCCAGCAAATTTCTCAAGCTACTTCATGACCACTTTCATGCCAAGCAGGTCGACACGTGCGCCCTGCTGAAGGAGGAGCGAAGTCCGCATTGTCAGCAGCATTGTTTGCAGCTTCTTCTCCTTCAGCAATAGCGCAGCAGAGGACACTGCGTAGAGCCATGTCAACTGCTTCAGTAAGTCCCTCTCGCCCCCACCACCCCTCCCCCCCACTGCTGGATTTTCTCTGATTGTTGAATGAAGACGCTTTGCAATGCAGCGTTTAAAATCTACCCCCGTTTTTGAAAAATGTGCACAACCATTGTATACAATAGAAAAAGTCTTGGAATCTCCATCCGGTGTCGTAAGACTTAAAAAAATGTGCTCCCTCTAAGAGCTCCCTCTAGGCAACCAGGGCCCCTCTTCTCAAGCCCCCTCTTGTAGAGGTGTGAGTCTGAGAAACTTTGCTGCAAAGGGTACATGGTTGGTCTTAGATGTGCATGCTTTGCATGCTGTACACTTTGGCAGGATAAGAAGCTCATTGTTGGTTTTTGGCATTCTTCACCATCTCATCCATTTCTACTCAGCGAATCTGCTGCTATCTTGCTTCCTTGCATTGCTTGCTTACTCGCTTTCTAGATTGTAGGGATTGCCTGTGAGGTTCACCCTCACCACTGACATTGTGCTTACAGCGTGAGTGTGTCCACCCACCCCCCTCTCTACCAACACCACCTGATTCTATCTTACCAGCACTGCTATGTTTTACATCACAAGAACACTGTTAAATCTTGCAACCGACACCTTGCTTCATCATGACTATGTTTTTCTGACCTGTTTGACACTTGTTGCCCCTGAGAAGCTCTTGTTGGTTCCCATGCTGGGCTATCAATAGCTGTCATTGCTGCCCGCGGTCCATTTTCTAGTGCCACTCTGCATCTGCTGTTAGGCTTGAGAATGCAATGCTCTCTCAAAATTTGGGTGACATAGACTTGAAACCCTGGGGCTGAATCTGCATGTTTGTCCAAGTTGGGTTGTATTCCATCCCGTTTTCTGTATGCATTGACAGTTTCACTCATGTAGGTCATAATGCCACACCTGTCTTATCTTTCTAATACATGACCAACGTTTTTTTTTTCCACCTTACAACTGCACTCATAAAGAAACACAGGCAGCATGGGCATAGATTGATGTGTCCAACTCAAAACATCACACGTGTTCTGCAGCTATACAGGGGACCAAAATCAAAATCAGGGGAAAATCAGCTCCTGTCCTTGCATTAACGACTCCTATCCTCGTGCAAAGTTCTGAATTCACAACCTAAAATGGCCGCTGACTCTAAACGGTTTACTTGACATGGCAGAATGAATTGTGAACCGCTGCCCTGACTGACAGCATCACCCTGGACAATGCCTTTTTACATGTCTGGCAGCAACCTGTAGCTGAACGCAGTATACCATGGAAATGTACCCATGCATGGCACGTAACATGCTATGGTACTTGTCCTTTCTATACCAGTACCATATTGGTATGAACCTTCCTAGATACTGGAACTGGTCCTACAGTACATTGCATGTAATATCAGGACTGTGATGCTAGAAAACATGGGCATTTCCGGTGCAGAAAATCAGGCAGAAGTCTACAAAACTGAAGAAGAAATTGTTGGGATGACATGGAACAGCCGTGTACAGAGAATTCTGAAAACAAGATGTCAAAGATGTATTGGTGCACAGGTGCCATGGACTACCGTTGGGCCCTGTCAAATACGAACAGTTCTGCAAAGACAAGTACCATGGTAAACGCAACTTTTTGTTCAAGGCCTATTGCGGTATGGTACTCTATTCTCACAATTACTGCCAAAAGACTATAGCACGGTGTCATACATCATCGTACACCAGCATAGCTTTGGGCCACTGTTTATCCCCATTCATATTCTCATCAAATTATCTGTTTTTCTCTCTGTATCTGTCTCCAAACCATTGCCTTACATGAGTCAATTAATCAATGTCTCCATCACTGGGGAATGCAAAGATGCCAAGCGGCTTTCCCGCCGGTACACTATAGCCCACCGCCCCCCCCCCCCCCCCCACCACCCCAACCCCCTGGCCCATAGTCTGATGGATATGGGGTGCAAAAAGTGACCAAACTGGGTTGCTCGATAAAAATCATCAGGTCACAACAGTGAATAGAGGATGCTTTTTTTGTTCTGTAGCACTTTACGGAACTTGATTCGGAGTCCGTTTGAGGGAGACATGGATTTTCAAGGTTTGGTGGCAATGGGTCCTGTTGAAGTGACGGCTCCTGCACTACCAGCACCAATGACGGCCACAATTATTGGCCATGGAGGTTTGGAGCGGCATTCAAGATAAAAAGGCAGCAGGAGGACCTTCAGGGAGCTTCAAGGAAGGTCCCCACCAAGATTATTGGTCGTGCACATGGCAGGAGTGGTAATTCTCTTGTATGAGAGTGTGACTGCCGCTCATCCCGCTAGGTTAGGAGTGTGCTAGGAGGTGGACTTTGACAGAGTGGTTCTTCTAGCTCCACATGCCAAATGAGTTGTACTTAGGCTTGTTAGAATTCTTTGCTAATGCTTGTTCTCATCCACGAGTCAAACCAGCCATTCGCGATCTCTATCCAACTTCACACGCTTCTGTGTTTTTGTCTGTCCAGCCCACAACTTGTCTCTCACATACAATTGGTCCTGCCTAGCGGCTCGTGGTGAGCTTGATCATCTTCCCGAGGGCTGCCTTTGATTGCGTCAGTTGTATCAGAGCTAGAACAAGGATCTGTCTCACCCTTGAGGCATTCCTTGCACCCTGTTGTGTGAGAGAGTCGTTTGGGGGCTGAACGTTGCACTACCATAGCGACATCTGCTTTTGTGGTGGCCATTATCAACGTCACCACGTTTGAAGGCAAGAACATTTTCAACTGGAGCAACAACATGAAGATGTTACTAATGGAGAAGGGACTCTGGAGCCATGTAAGTGAGGAGGAACTAGCTCACTCCTCTCTCTCACGTGGTGAGGCCTGTACCCACCGCGAGAAGCGTGACCGCGCCCTTGCGACCATCTACCTCTTCCTTGCCAAACGACAGCAACTCCTTGTCCGTGGCATCCTCACGCCTAAGGAGGTTTGGAAGAAGCTTTAGTCTACCTATGCATCCAAGTCAATCCTCATGAACATGCAGTTGCGTTGTCGCTTTCACACTGTGAGGATGGATGAGTCCGGATCCATGATTGATTACATCAACATGGTGAAGTCTCTTGCCGACCAGCTTTCTGCAATTGAGGACCCTGTCAAGGAACGTGTACTCATGCTAACCATCCTCTTTGGCCAACTTACCATCCTCTTTGTCATCTGCGGCAACTTCTCCACGACTATCTCAAGTGCTTGATGCAAAAGCTCTAAAAGGACGGGAAGAAGCAGCAGGGAGATCCACGGTGGGGAAGGAACAAGAGCGGACCGCAGGGGGAAGCACAATCACAAAGCCAATCAGACAGAGCAGCGGACGGGAGCAACAACCAATCGGCGCCAAGGGTTGCTGCGTGGAAGAACAAAGGTTCAAGGAAGAACACGAGGTCCACATACGCAAGCCGCGAATGTAGAAGAAGAGATCCAGTAGGAAAAGGAAGAAAATGGACATTTCCTGTATGTGACTACGGACAAGACCCGTGGTGCGTAGGCACAATGCATGGAGTCCAAGTAGGAGGATAGAGGATAACATGTAAGGAACGAGACCCATGCCGTGTACATGCGATGTGCAGAGTCCTCAGTAGATAAGGCCTAGGTAGTGGTAGCCGAAGGTGTCTTGCAGTCTTGCAATCCCAATCCCAAGCACTCTTGGATCAGAGCTCCGCTGTCCATGTACTCTGCTCCGGATTATCAAAGACATTTTACCCGCTCTCATCTGTGCCATCAGCACTCTGCTCCCCTGCCTCTCACTGCCCTTGAGTGTCCTGCCTGCGGTCAGTGGGACTGAGTGTGTGAAGAACCCAGCTTGGGATGAAGTGTACTGCCGGTGGTGCCCTTGCTTGCCCACTGCCGCGGAACGGGGTCCCGCGAAGAGGAGCCGGAAGCCACGAGGTGGTGGGCTCTCATGAAGCAAGAAGTGGACCACGGAGTGTCACCGGTGAGGTTCTCACACAATGGTCGGACCTGTGGGCTGTGGAGTTGTCTGTCGATCCATAGGGTCTCAGCGAAGTAGTCGCGGAAGGACCTCAGTGTGGGCTATCTGCATTCTAAGTTCAGAATCCGTGGATAGCACAGAATAGTTGTAGCGTGGAGCAGGGCCAGCGCGGAGCAAGACAAGCACAAAAGAATCATGTAACGCGGAAAGATTGGGGGTATCAGTGTCATGGTGCAGTGAGCGTGGACAGTTCCTTACTCTTTTCTCAGCAGAACTGCACGCAACCTTCAGATCAGTCGTTGATGTTGGCAGCCAGCTTCGTGCATCAGGACATCAGGCGACGGCACCAACAACAACAGTGGTGATCACCAGCACGGTGCTTCCTGCCGCACCGAGCCTCAATCCATGCCGGCAGCTGGGACTCCTCCCCCGTGCTGTTCCGCACCCAACTCAGCTCCTCACCAAGCTCAGACCCGCTCACCCAACATCGGAGGGTGACCGAGTGGCTAGAGCAGCTGCACTGGTGACGTATCATGGAGGCGCTGGGCGGGCGGGTGGAAGTGGAGAGCGTCCACAGCCATGGCAGCCGCGGATCCATCGAACCTCAGCAGGGACTGGAGGGCCAGGAGAACAGGGACCTGGGGATACAATGGTTCTCCGACGCCCAACCATCTCTGGAGGAGTCCTCCGCTGGTGGAGAGCTCGGGGCCTATCGCGGATTGGTCTACCGGCGCCGCGGCGGACAACAGCCGCTGGCAACAGGCAAGCTCACACTGCAGAATCCACCACTCCCAATGCATCCGCAGCTCAAAGTGGTGAGTCCCAAGAAGTGGGGCAACCCGGATTCGTTTGCACCAGGCCTACAGCAGCCAGACATACACCCACCGCAGCAGTTCTCGGGGATGAGGCAGTTGGGGATGCCGGTATCTTCCCCAGCACCAAACTCTGCGCCGCTGCAGGTAAACTAGCTGCAGACACATCAAATGCAACCGACCACGGAAACAATACTGGGGACATCAGCAGCACAGCCGTCGGCAATTGGAGGGACACAGGCGCAGATGCATCCGTCGCAAGAGTTTGTGGGAGCTTTGTAGACAAGTGTGACGCCACAAGCCTCCCCGTCGGGTCCAGCTCAACAGCAGATGAATCAGCCCCAACCGCACCTAGGGATCCCACAGGTGGGAGTGACAACGCCACACGCCGCCACGAGCACAACACAGCAGCAGCTAAACTCATCGCAGGCAGTTTTGGGTGCCATGCAGACGGGGATTATGATGCCTCCCCCTGCACCAGGGATGTAGCAGCCGATGCACCAACCGCAGCCGACGGTGACAATGGTGCAGGCAGGAACGATGATACAGCACTCCGCGATGGCTCCACGGATAATCCAGCCTCGCGGGGGCACCGTTCAAGGGGGGACCGCGGTTCACATTCCCCCGCCGGGGTCCCTACCATTGATGTATCAACAAGAGCCATTTGGAGGCATGACACAGGTGGGACCTATGATGCAATCCTCCGCGACAGCCTGGCAACCATGGAAGACTCCGCACCAGCAGCCGGTAAGTACCACGCAAGTGGGAACAAGTCAGCAGCCATTCGTGCCAAGCATGCAGTAGCAGCCACCCCTGGGGGCAGCACCAGTACCCCTGTCCTCCGCCCCTGCCTACAAGCAGCTCCATCCGCAGCATCCAGTCGGGACCATGCCAGCAGGAATGATCCCTCAGGCACCACCATTGATGCCACCAACCCAGATGATGACACAAGGCCACTCACATCCGCCACCGCAGCAGATGATGGAGGCTCAGCACTCCGTTGGGACAATGGCAGCCCACTCCCTCCGGGTCATGCCAGCCGCGGCCGCCAATACCGGACCAATGCTTCCCTTCAGCTCCGCAGCTGTGGCACCCACTGCCCAGACCTATTGGATGCTGCAGTTGATGGCACCACCGGCGCAGGGGACCCCGGTTCCGCCCTCTGGGATGACATTCTTCTCCACACCCTACACCATCTCAATGCCAGCTCACTCTTCCTGGTACATGCCCCAGCCACCCACGCATTCAGGCCCTCACATGCCCGTGGGACAGCTCTCGATGCGGATGCATCATGCTGGCTACTCCGCAACACAACCGACCACCCATCCCGCTCCGCACTCTGTGACCGCATTGACAACTAGCTGCAGCACCTTGCCTAAGCTGTTGTACATCCACTGTGAGCCTGCAAACCTCCCACGGCTGGACTCCCTCAAGGGCGCCCCGGAGGAGGACCCTTGTATCTGGCTAAAAACAAATCACCCTCTACGCCAGCATTGGCCGAATTCCACCTGACCTCTGCCTCGCTACCATGGAACTTCATCTTCAGGGTGCTGCAGCAGACTGGTACAATGCACGCGCACCCTTCCCATCCTTCAAGGATTTTGGCAATGCCCTCATCGAGCGCTTCAATCATCTGACAATGGAGGAAGCTCTGAGTGAGATCGAGAAGGAGGTCATGTTTAAGGATGATGATATCCATCAATTCTTGGACCAATTCCTGACATGGGCTCCTGTGGCCAAGAACCCTCAAGGGGAAGGCCTTCCGATGTGGGTTCTCTTGCAGAACCTAATCCGCGCGCTCCCAGATGAGGTCAGTAGTCTCATGATTGCAGACCGCTACCATTCCCTCCAGGACGCGGTGCAAGATGCTACGGCCATATCCACCCGTCAGCGATCTACGTGACAGCATCAGGGCGGAGACAACCACGCACCCTCCTCCTCACACACTCAGCCTCCGCAGCCCAAGTCCAAGGCCTGCCACACCTGTCAAATCCTGGAACACATCACTCGCGACTGCCGTCGCCGCAGACAAGGAGCTCTGCACCCTGATCCAGTCCACCAAGATCCCATGGTCCAAAAGTGGCACCATTACTACAACCAGCCTTGGCCAGGTCAGCAGCAGCAGCAACAACAGCAACCGCGCCATCCCCCAACCGGCCAGCTGCAGTCGGGACAAGGAACTGGTCAAGGCATTTTACCAAACCCACAGCCAAAACCAAACCCCACGGACGGTGCACGCAACGTCAAGTTAGGACTGCCCATGGCTGACAACAAAACCACAGAGGTGCCTCCCTCTGCTGAGGAGGTGGAACTCATCACGCGTGCTCGCAAACTCGGACTCCGCGGATGAGACATGCAGTAGGCAGCGCAGGTGCAAAACGATCTGTGGCGACGGGCAGAAGCTGTTGAATCCCGGCTCAAGGACGCCATCACCGTCTGCTCCGTGCGCGCTGCTGACAAGGGCCGCCCCGCAGACTCCCCGCACACCAAGGGCCCAGCTGACGCGATACCCTCACCTAATCCCCGTACTGTTCCAAATGCTACAGCCGACACCACAGACCTAGTGGAGATGTTCTTCACCACCCCCATCGCATCTGTGAACTTCTTCAATTTCCTCTGCATCCATCCTGAGATTGCTCCGCGACTCAAGGAGGAGTTCACCAGGGCCAATCATCGCCTCCAGGCTGTCGGCATCTCCCTCGACTGTACCACACCGCTGCACGGCACCTAGATCACCTTTTGAGTCGCAACAGAGGCACCACTAGCCTTGAGCACAGAAGAAATGGAGTGGGAATGGGCACCGCAGCCTCTGGAACCACCCCGGCGCAACGATTTCCACTACGAGGTTGCCTGTTGTGTGGTCTGGATCTGCGGGTGGAAGTTCCTCGCCATCATTGACACAGGAGTAACCCACACTACAGTCGCACTCCGCATCCTCTTTGTGGTCGGATGGGCAGACCGCATCCTTCCCACACGCCGGCTGTTTAGCAACGCGGCAGGTGGAATGGACTACGGGGATGGAGAAGTGCAGGGGCTCCCTTTGCAAGCGGGGTCCCTCCACGAACCAGTGGACGTGCAAGTCATGAAGGCCCGAACTACCTTCTTCCGCGACAAGTCAATTTCCTGTTCTCCCTTGGTGTCATGCAGCTCAGATCAGCAACAAGTACCAAGGAATATGCCCTCATCCCAGTGAGGGACCGGGCGGCGGTGCCCGTCACCGGCGGAGAGCCTTTCTTCCTCTTAGATGTCACAGAAGAAGATTCCCACATCCGTTCCGAGCATGACCCGGCCCCCACCGAAGATACACTCGACACGGAGCACGTACCGGTTGCGGAATGGCGTGAACTTACCGCAGAACCAGTGGAGCCAGGCGTGCGGAGCAACCTCCTAGGGCTATGGGAGCGGGGAGAGCAGGTCTTTGGCAAAGGGCTTCCCCTGGACGAAAAAGAGGAATTTCCCCCAATCCGCGCCCAGGCGCCACCACCGTCCCCTCGCTGAGACCATATCCTGCACCCCCGTCTCTCTCAAGCACAAAAACAGGACTTCCGCGACCTCCTTGATTCCTTCTCTGACATCTTTTCTGGCTCAGCAATGGACCTTGGGGCAGTGGATGCTTTCTACGTCATCTCCACTGGGACAGATGCCCCCACAAAGCAGAAAGTCCGTCCCATACTTCGTGACCAGGAGCAGATCATCACCAAAGGCCTTACGGAGTTGAAATCAAAAGGGGTGATTGTTCCCATAGAAAGCCCATGGCGCGCCAACTTGGTTATTGTTGGCAAACCTGATGGATCCAAGCGGTTTTGTGTCGACTTCCGCGACCTCAACCGAGTCACTAAAGAAGATGCATATCCCATGCCGCTGATTGTTGACATCGAGGAACGCCAGCAAGGCCACGGATGGTTTGCGAAGCTGGATGTCAAGGCAGCCTTTCATGCTGTCCCCATGCATCCAGACTCCATCGCCAAGGCCGCCTTCGTGATGCAAGAGGAACTCTACGCCTTCACTCGTATGCCCTTCGGCCTCCACAACACCAGCACGACCTTTGAAAGTGTGATGGACTCCATACTCCGCGGCATCCTCAATGTGAGCTGCTACATTAACGACATCATGGTGGCCGCCCAGAGCTTCGTGGAACTCTTCACATCTCTCACTACCATCGTTTCCGCTCTCCGCGCTGCCAATCTCAAGCTGACAGCCGCAAAATACTCCATCGGCTTGACAGAGATGGAATTCTTGGGATTCGTTATGAGTGCAGACGACATCAAGACGGACCCAGAAAAGATCGCGGCAGTCCAGGAGTGGCGCCAGCCTACCACTGCGGCGCAGATCAAAATCTTCCTCGGATTCGTCTCGTTCTACCGTAAGTTTGTCCGCGACCATGCCTGCATTTTCTGCCCCTTACAGCAACTTACCCACCAAGACGTACCCTTTGATTGGACAACTGAGTGTGCCGCGGCATCGGCGGAGATGAAAAACTGGCTGGTTACAGCGCCCATGTTGGAGTTCCCCAACTTCAACCTCCCCTTCTCCATCACCACTGAATGGTCCCGGAATGGACTTGGCACGGTACTATCGCAAATGGTCCAAGAGCCTGTCCAACGGGTGATTGCCTACTCGATCCAAGCGCTCACAGACAGTGAGCGGGAGTACCCACTGGTGAAGGACAAATGCCTGGCCGTGCTTTGGGCTCTCCAGCACTTCTGCGATGACATCAAGAACGGCAAGCCCTTCACCTTCTTCACTGACCACCAGGCGCTCCAGTGGCTTCTCACCACCCAGAACCATGAGGATATCTTGGCCAAATGGGCCCTTCTCTTGCAGGGCTACAACATGAAAATCAGGTATCAGCCCGCCCTTGCCAACTGCAACACAGATGCCCTCAGTGGCCTTCCCCGCGAAGCATGGCCAAAACATGCGGACCGGCAAGAGGAGCACGCGGAGAAGCTACCCACGCTACCACCTGTTGACGCCGAGCCCCAGTAGGAAGGTGTTGCCCGTGAATTCACGGACGACAAGCAGAATACTGCGCATCAGCTGCTGTCCAAACTGGACTCCTCTACAAATCCGGACTCCGTTGAAACCCTTCCTGCCCTTCCCACCGATGGCTTCCAGCTTGCCCACCGCTATAACCCTACGATCCACGGCTGGACCTTGGAGGAGATTGCCGCACACCTTCCCCCACGCTCTACGCTTCTGCAACCCCATCGTGCCCCCCCTTCTGCTCCGCCCGTTGTTCACCCCCCATCCACACCGAGTGCTTCCTCTGCCTCACCTCTCCTTGACGACCGCCACCCTCTTCCCTTGGTTGACTTTCTTCTCCACTCCCTTGCATCCGCGGACAGTCTCCGGAACCTCTTCTCCTCCCTCAACCCCTCCCTCTCTTCCGTCGGTATCCGCCTCTCCTGTACCCTAAACTGCGATCCGGGGGTACACATGGTTGCCCACAAAATCCTCATGGCTCACTCCCGCGTCCGGACAGCCACGGCTCGAGCACCGTGCACGTGGGCTCCCGCTCCCTTGATTCCCGGACCATCCGCGCACACCGAGATCCATGTGGCCTGGTGTCACGTATGGGTGCCCAGCCGCAAATTTGTGGCAATCGTAGATACCGGTGCCACACACACCACAATCGCATTCCGCATGGTCAGCACCTTGAACATCCCCCACCTTCTTGAACCCACCTGGCTCCGCTTCTCCATCTCCAATGGCGCCATCGATGCACCCATCGGACAAATTGCGGCCCTCCCCATGCAGGTGGTGAACGTCTATGCACTGTACACTGTCTAGGTGTGCGACGTGCGGACATACAACATGCTCCTGGGGGCAGACTGGCTTGCACCGTGGAAAGCCGATACATTGCTGGGCTCCGGCATTCTCAGCTTCATTTTGGCTTCCGACTTCCATTCTTTCACTCGCTTTTCACTTCACCTCGTCCACTCTCACTCTCTCCTCCCATGGTTACTGCACCGACCGGCATTGGCACTCAGCTCACCCGAGGCGTCACACGAAGCTCTGGTTTGAACCATGGAGCAGCCTCACAAATAGCTCGCCCTTCCAGCGTGGAGACCGCGCCTTCAACGAGGGGGGTGGGACCCCGAGACGACAGCTGCAAAGACACTTCGCGGGCCAGGCCGTGGCACCTACGGCCGGCGCAGGACGTTCCGCGACACACAAGTCAAAATCCCTTGCAGCAGCAGCTGCAGCCTTGCCACAACCTGCCCCTGCCAGTGCCAGGACAACCCCCTGCAGGTGCAGAATTATCAGCAGCTGCACCCCCAGCAGCAGCAACCACATTAATGGCACCGGCTGGCATACAACCACCACCTGGCCCTTCTGCACCCACCGCGCACTCCTATTCCCCACCGGCCTCGAGGGGCAGCCCAGCCCAGGAAACACCACACCCCCTGCTGAGTGCGGAAACGGTGATGGATGGTTCGCGGACCCATCTGGAAGGGGAGAGTTCTGGTGATAGCGGACATCAACCCACGGCCACTCGCCTGTTGGAATGATGCTCCTCACCATGGCAGGAGTGACTCCAAAAAGGAACACCAAAAAGACAAGCCTTAGTGGCTTAGTGGTTAATGGTGTCCACCTCTAGAGGCAGGGGCCCGGGTTCAAGTCCCACAAGATGAAATTCTGCCCTGCCTCAAGGGAGGTGGAAAATAGATGCCAGGAAGCTAGCTCAACCTCTAGAGTTCCTCTTTAAGTTTCTAGAAGGCCAGGTGAGGGTCCAAGAAGGTGGCACACCTTCTAGAAGGGGTGACATGTCCTACAAGGCATCTAGAGGTGTCTTGGTCTTTTGGACACCTTCCCTCCTACTAGAAGCAAGCTGAGGAATCTAGGAAGGGGCAGAAGCTTCTAGAGGAGGGAAGGGATGCCTTCCTAGGTGGGAAAAGGACAGCCTACCAAGGAGCACTCTAGAAGCCATAGAATCTGCTAGGAAGCTCCAAATCTGGCATGCTTTGGTGTTCTGGAAATCTTAGATCAGTGGCTATAAAATGCCACTGCTTGTGAGCCTTGATCAAGTGTTAATTCTCATTCAATTGAGGCCAAAACTATTGCCTCACTCTCTGACCAGATTTTGCCATCCTTGGAACCAGTTGCCTCCATAGTTTCAATCTCTCCAAAAACAGTTGGTGGTGTGAAACAGCCACTGCTAGGGACCCTCCAGGGTGCACACTCACCCTCAGGCCAACAAAGGGTTATGGGCCCACGCCTCTAAGGGGTTCAAAGCCAGCTTGATTTCACGCTTCCAACAGCAAGACATGGCAACCAGCGAGCAAGAGAGCAGCCGCGCTGTCCTTAAGTTTGATGGGACAGG
>SZWC01008742.1:94671-105463 GCA_023375785.1 Penium margaritaceum
TTGGCGCTCCTTGTGTCCGCGTTATGCCCACCACAACTTGGGCACATCCAAGGATGCACCCTGGCCGCGGACGCATGGTCAAAACTCTCCTCCATCTACCAGTCAAGCAATCTTGCCAACCAGCTCTTCATCTTCAAACGGCTCGTCACCCTCCGAGCTAACGAAGGCGACAACATCATGGAGATCATGCAGCAGATTGAGTCCCTCGCAGCGGAGTGCGTGGCCACGGGTTGGGAGGTCGACTCTCAGTTGCAAGCTATGATCCTCCTTCTGACCTTGTCAGACAGTTGGAGTCCCATGATCACAGTCCTTGGTGGCTGGCCTTCCGACGAGCTGAAGTACCCCAAGGTTGCTGAGTACGTACGCAATGAGTGGATGCGACGTGGCGGTTGAGAGAGTGCTGCGGCATCAAGTTCAGCTTACACGGTTCATCCTCAAAGTGGAGGCCGAGGCGACAAGTGGAAGGGTGCCAAACAGGGCACTAAGAAGGGTGACAAGAATGGGGAGTGCTTCAACTACGGCAAGGAGGGCCACTACGCGCGCAACTGTCCTAAGAAGAAAATAGATCGGTCGCAGCGGGGCGGAAAGAAAGATGAGCACGCCCTTATGGCGTACAACTCGACCAACGTGAAGGATCCGGGAGTTGCCGTCATCGACTTCGGATCAGGCTGCCACACGCAATGCAACAGGGCAGCATTTGTCACCTACGGCGCCTTGGAGAGACGCATGACGGTGGCCAATGGAAAAACAGAGGTGGCCGCTGGTGAGGGTAACGTCCGCATTGAGTCAATTGTGGATGGAAAACCTGTCACGAGCACAATCTACGATGTGCTGCATATGCCTAACTTTGGGGCAAACCTGCTCTCCGTCAGCCGCCTTACCGACAAGGGACTTGAGGTGCTCTTCACAAAGAAGGAGGCCGTCATCCGCAAAGAGGGCAAAGGTGAGGTGATTGCGCGTGCCAAGAGGGAGGACGACTTGTACCTGCTACGCGCAAAGATCCTCAGCAGCCGGGTGGGGTCCAACGCCGCCAACCTTGCAACGAAGGATGGAGGAGATTTGGACCTATGGCACCGCCGACTCTGCCACATTTCTCCATCAACAGTGAAAGAGATGGCTAATAGGGAAGTGGTGCGGGGTCTCCAAATCAGAGGCCTTGATGGAACCAAGGAGACCGTGTGTGAGCCATGCATCATTGGCAAATCAACTCGGCAGCCGTTTGTCGCCAAGGGGACGCGTGCATTGGCAAAACTGGCCGTGGTACATACAGATGTGTGTGGACCGCTTGAGAGCTCCATCGGCGGAGCTCGCTACTTCCTCACCTTCATCGATGACCACAGCCGGAAACTCTACCTCTACCCAATCAAGCGAAAGAGTGAGGTCCTTGCGTGCATGCAAGAGTTTGTGGCTGATGTGGAGCGGCAAACAGAGTTGAAGGTGAAGGCGTTCCGGAGTGACAACGGCGGTGAATATGCGGGGTGCCTTCGGTGGATGAAGAGCAAGGGGATTGAGTGGCAGAAAACAACTCCACACTCCCCACAACAGAATGACGTCGCAGAGAGAGCGAATCGCACAATCCTTAACATGGTGCGATTCATGTTGAGCGACGCTGGCCTTACACAATGGTATTGGGCGGAGGCGGCAAGGACAGCAGCGTACATCATGAATCTCATGCCGACCAAGCCGCTGAAGGACAAGGAGAGCAATGCGTGGAAGACGCCACAAGAAGTGTGGAGCGGGAGGAAGCCGGCGGTGGGTCACCTACGCACGTTTGGTTGTGTTGCACATGCAATGGTGCAGGCACGTGAGGGACGGAGCAAGCTGGACCCGCGTACCCGTCGGTGTATATTCCTTGGATATGAGAGCAGAAGCAAGGCGTATCGGCTCTTTGACCCAAGGAGGCAGCAGACTGTGCGGAGTCGCGACGTCACGTTCGACGAGAAAAGCCGTTGGACAGACAAGGAGGCAGGTCTCTCCAAGAGGGGGGAGTGGATGCCACTCCTTGAGGGGGAGACGCCGGAGGACGTGAATGAGGGTGACATCCTCGCATCACCACCAACCGGAGAGCATCGTCCGAGGGATGGGCGACGGGCACAATTTGTTGCGGCCAATTCAGATGAAGAATCTGAAGCATCGGAGATGGACGTGGAGGCGGGGAGTCGACCGATGTCTCCAAGGTCTCCAAGAGAGGGGGAGCAGGCGCTTGGAGAGGATGGCGCTGAAAGGGGACAGCAACAAGAACAACCGCCTCAGCAGCCCGGCACGAGCAGCCGTGTGCGAAGAAGGACAACAAGATACGATGCCGACAAGGGCATTTGGACTGGATTCGCGCAACAGGAGCCTCAAGGAGGCACTGCACAAGAAGGATGGGGCTGAGTGGGAGGGAGCAGTAAAATGTAAGCTCGCCTCCCATGAGGAGAAAGTCTCCTCAGTTATAGGATTGAGTATGGAGGACTGCCATGGGTGATGCGCAAGCGGGAGATTGTTGGAATGATGCTCCTCACCATGGCAGGAGTGACTCCAAAAAGGAACACCAAAAAGACAAGCCTTAGTGGCTTAGTGGTTAATGGTGTCCACCTCTAGAGGCAGGGGCCCGGGTTCAAGTCCCACAAGATGAAATTCTGCCCTGCCTCAAGGGAGGTGGAAAATAGATGCCAGGAAGCTAGCTCAACCTCTAGAGTTCCTCTTTAAGTTTCTAGAAGGCCAGGTGAGGGTCCAGGAAGGTGGCACACCTTCTAGAAGGGGTGACTTGTCCTACAAGGCATCTAGAGGTGTCTTGGTCTTCTGGACACCTTCCCTCCTACTAGAAGCACGCTGAGGAATCTAGGAAGGGGCAGAAGCTTCTAGAGGAGGGAAGGAATGCCTTCCTAGGTGGGAAAAGGACAGCCTACCAAGGAGCACTCTAGAAGCCATAGAATCTGCTAGGAAGCTCCAAATCTGGCATGCTTTGGTGTTCTGGAAAGCTTAGATCAGTGGCTATAAAATGCCACTGCTTGTGAGCCTTGATCAAGTGTTAATTCCCATTCAATTGAGGCCAAAACTATTGCCTCAATCTCTGACCAGATTTTTGCCATCCTTGGAACCAGTTGCCTCCATAGTTTCAGTCTCTCCAAAAACAGTTGGTGGTGTGAACCAGCCACTGCTAGGGACCCTCCAGGGTGCACACTCACCCTCAGGCCAACATCGCCTGGTGGACGTGGTCAGCAGCGTCATCCTGCATTTGCAAGACAAGCTCCTAGAAGCGATCCGCACAGATCTGGCGGAATTGTTCTTTGATCGAGCTTGGCAGGTGGTCTTGAAGGGTGCGGCCAAGGGTGCCCTGGCCCTTGGGCAGCATGGGCGACAAGAGGAGAGTCTGGAAACGGCAGGCGCAAAGCGTGATGGTCAGGTGGAGAGGGTACATGACATCCTGGAGCGGGCGGTGGTGACGGCAAACAGCAACAGCTGGGGGGAGACCCTAAAGAATACAGCGCATTTAATGAACACGACACCCAGTTGCGCAACCTTGTTCTCTCCACATCTCCTCCTTTCTGGGCAACCTCCGCGCGCGGCACTGGGCATGCTGCAGATGCTGCTGCGCCTACCCCTAGAACCAGAAAAGGAGCATGACAGACGGACGGAGGAAGAACGGGAAGCCGCCAAGGATAAGGAGGTGCAAGAATGGTTCCGGGAGCGCTGTCGGAGGACGAGCGCGGTAAGAGCGGAGGCAATGCTCCGGGCATCTGTCTTGGCATGGCGTGGATGCGATGCTGTCAACCGGCGGCTTAACCATGGGCCAATCAGGGAGGGGAACTTGGTCTACCTCCGCCCTTTCCCAGGCGCGGGGCATGAAGCTGGGGAGGCACGGGAACTGTATCACGTAGCCAGCGTGGATGCTGGACACATCTGGCTGGAAGGGCCGGACGGGTTCAGCAGCCGCAGCTACCCTGGCACCAAATTTGTGCTCCTACTTCCGGCCTGGCAAACGCATATCCCTGGAACAGACGGAGGCCTGTCCCCGCTCGCGGAGCATAAGGGATCAAGAGGCAGGAAAGCAGAGGAGGTGTTGGACCTGTGCGAGACACAGGTGTCGGAGCAGGAGCAGGAGTGGAGCCAGGAACCTCGGGTAGTTGAGCCAGAGGAGGGCTCCGACGTGGAGGAGGTGTCTGCGGGTGTGGTACCGGCGGAGCGACAACGGCGAGTGAAAGGACGCGAGGGCCTGCAACAGGAACAGCAAAAGCAACAAGAACAACAACAGACAGCCACCGGAGAGGAGACCCCAAAAACACCCGTCACAACTCCGCGGAGGAGCGCACCCATGAGCCCCTGTGAGCTGGCCACATACATGGGCCCTTGTTTGTGGTTCGGTGAAAATCTCCCTGCAGAACCGCTCCTGAAGGTCGTGTGCCGCATGTGTGGTAATCCGGCACATCAGGGAAACATGAAAAGCTACATCAAGCTGAGCCGCACCTGCCTGAGGTGCGTAAACCAGGCCAAGGATGAGGGAGTGGAGAAGAAGGATGAGGAGGACGGAGGAGCGGGCCTAGGCTCAGGAGGAGGGCAGGGGCGCGGATGATAGGACCCAGAGGAGGAGGAGGAGGAGGAAGAAGAAGAGGAGGAGGAAGAAGAGGAGCAGGCAGGAGCGTGGCAAGGCCCACACACAGTCTCGGGGGCCACTTTGAGACGGTGGCAGGAGGAGGGTCGGCTGGCGGACGCAGACCGGCCCCGGAAAGAGAGGGAGAACAAGACGTGTGCCCAATATGGGCACAGTTGGGGCGTGAAGGTGACAGATTGCAAGGTCTGCCTCTGGAAAACATGTGAAAGATGCCTGGAGCAGCCGTGGGATGAGAAGGGAGGCATAGCGGACCCAAGGTATGCGGGAAATGCAATCGAGACATGGAGATGTAGCGTGGAGTCTGGAAACCGCCCCGGGTGAACGAAGAAGGACAGGAAGTGGAGTCGGAGGACAAAGAGGAGCAGGGTCCGTTGGAGGAAGTACCGCCCACCGCGAAGTGCCCCACCTGCATCAAAGCCGTGCGAGAGGGCGACCGCTGCACCAACTACGGCAGGATCGCTCACCAGGCTTGTTTGGTCACAAGCAGTTTACCCTGGGCAAGACACTACCACAGGTGTGTGGGTGAAGCACTCATGGAAGAGGACGGCGCCCTCGTATTTGACCAGGTCACCATGGCGGCACTCTGCCGAGGATGCGAGGAAGACCTGGAGGGGTTCGGCAAGGCATGCGGAATGTGCAGGAATATGTGTCACCTGCGGTGTGGAGGACGAGGGAAAGAGGGAATCTGAACCTGCCGTCCCGGCCAGTCCAAGCCGCGGAAGGGAAATGGAAACTCCCCAACGTATGCCGCGTCTGCAGTGGAGAAGGCTGCCTGGGCCAGCTGACCGAGATGATACACCGATGTGAGCACTGCGGGCAGTTCGCCCATGAGGCATGTGCCGTGGAGGTAGGCCGGAGTGAGGAAGGAAGGGCAATCTACCGGTGTTCGAGCTGCAGGAGATACGAGAGAGCGCCACAGTGCTCCTCATGTAAACAGCTCATGGGTGCGAAAGCACCTACAATCGGGGCGCGGTGTGAAGGGTGCAGACTCTTTGTCCATAGCAGATGCGCGGAGAAGTATCAGCGGGAGGGAGGAGAGGTGGAGATATACAGCCGACCAAGCTAAAACCATAATCGCCCCGGACCTCGTGAGAAATTCAGCCGCTTACCGCGCTAAACAACTCTGGGAAAGAGTCTTGCAAAAAAAGGGGGTTGGGGGCATCAGAATCAGGCAGGATTCTGCCGCTGACCCGCGCAAGGCCAGTCCGCAATGAAAATGGGACGGTGGCAGATTGGGTCTGCACAATGCACGCTGGCTCCCGCGGCAAGCGCAGTCAAGCATAGGATAGCGCGGAATCCAGTGGCGGTGAAGACGGGCCACCCGGCGGGAAGCTACCGCAGGTTGACATTGTCATCTACGGCAACTTCCCCACAAAAATCTCAAGCGCTTGATGTGGAAGCTATAAAAGGGTGGGAAGAAGCAGCAAGGAGATCCGCAGTGGGGAAGGAAGAAGAGCGGGCTGCAGGGGGAAGCACAATCACGAAGCCAATCAGACAGAGCAGCGGACGGATGCAACAATCAGGGGAGCAACAACCAATCGGTGCCAAGGGTCGCTGCATCAATGAAGGAGAGGCACCTGTAGGGCGCACCGCGGAAGAATGAAGATTCAAAGAAGAACACGAGGTCTGCGTGTGCAAGTTGCGAATGTAGAACAAGAGATCTAGTAGGGAAAGGAAGGAAAAGAACATTTCCCATATGTGACTGCGGACAAGACCGTGGTGCGTAGGCGCACCACGTGGAGTCTAACTAGGAAGATAGAGGATAACATGTGAGGGACAAGACCCACGCCGTGTAGATGCGACGTGCGGAGTCCTGAGTAGATAAGGCATAGGTAGCGGTAGCCAAAGATGTCTTGCAATCTTGCAATCCCAAGCACTCTTGGATGAGAGCTCCGCTGTCCATGTACTCTGCTCCGGACTATCGAAGATGTTTTACCCGCTCTCATCCATGCCATCAGCATTCCGCTCTCCTGCCTTTCACTGCCCTTGAGTGTCCTGCCCGCGGTCAGCGGGGCTGAGTGTGTGAAGAACCCAGCTCGAGGTGAAGTGTACAGCCGGTGGTGCCCTTGCTTGCCCACGGCCGCAGAACGGGGTTTCGCGGAGAGGAGTCGGAAGCCACAAGGTGGTGGGCTTGTGTGAGGCAAGAAGTGGACTGCGGAGTGTCACTCACCGGTGAGGTTCTCACATGAAGGTCAGACCTGTGGGCTGTGGAGTTGTTTGCCGACCCATAGGGTCTCAGGGAAGTAGTCGCGGAAGGACCTCAGTGTGGGCTATCTGCATACTTAGTTCAGAATCCGCGGATAGCGTGAAATAGTTGTAGCGCGGAGCAGGGCCAGCGCGGAACAAGACAAGCGCAGAAGAATCCTGTAACGCGGCAAAATTGGGGGCATCATTAGGACATTGGATTTGTGACAACCATCCGGGTCCTGCACGTCTCCGATAACACCGCCATATTCTGGATCATCGATTCGGGAGCCACGCGGCACATGACGTGTCACCGGGAATCATTTTTTATGTACACCATCATTGAGCCTCGTAGGGTGTACATGGGGGAAAGCCATGTGCAAATGTCGGTTAGGGAGGGTGAGATTGTGTTTTGTGCTTCTGTTGAGGGCAAGCACGTGGAACGTCGTGTGAAGGGGGTGCTCTATGTTCTGGGGCTGGCAGCTAACCGCCTCTCTGTCTCATCTCTCATCTCCAAAGTCATGCAGGTTCGCTATGAAAATGGTGGCAATACCATCTCTGCACGTGCAGGCCGTGTGCTTGCAAAAGCAGACAAGGAGGATGGACTCTACCCTCTCTACGTGTCATCAGAGAAGGAAGCCAACTCAGCGCTGGTAGCTGGAGAGGGAAAACATGACATCGGCCTGTGGCCCCGCCGGCTTGGTCACCTCGGCTTTGGCGACATCATCTCCATGATGAAGAAATGGGAGTGGGAGGCACAGCACAAGAGAATTCAAGTGGCAAGAGCCCAAGAGTCAATAGTAATTAAGGTCCAAAGTTATGTATAGAATGAAACCACAGAGAGGGCTTATCCACTCTAAACTAACTAGGCTAGATCCCCTAGTCAAGTTCTCTCACTCAGTCAAGGCTGAAACCTGGTCAAACCTGACCACCTAGTAAAGTCTAGTCAAGTCCTACAACCTGGTCAAGTCTGACCACCAGGTCAAGCCTTACAATCTGGTCAAGTCTGACCACTAGGTCAAGTCTGACCATGGGGCACAGGGTACCATCCTCTCTCACAGACAAAACCATTCTGCAACATCGAGGCCTCCAGAGGGCTTGAACCCAGGTCTTCAATTTCAACCGTGGGCTGCATTCACTACTGGAGCATTTCCTTGTGGCGGCTAGAGCTCGGCCGCAACCAAACCCGAACTTGGACCCTGCGTCCATCAGCCTCGCCACACAACCAGTTGCAGGAGGTAACTGCGACATCGCTCAGCGGCGTCCCTGGCCCCGTCCTGCCGCGCATGGACCCACATGAGCAGAGGGACATATCTTAACACTCTCCCATGGACCGAATGCATGCATGTGTGGAAATGCGCCGTAGGATCAGTCAGGGATGTGCAGAGGTCGTGCACCGTGCCATGCCAATGCCATGCACATTTTCTTGGAAGAAGGTGCGGGATAGGGTTTTGGTCAGAAAATCAGCCAGTTGTTTACGCGTACGCACATCCACCACACTGATGATGCCACGAGCAAGCAAGTCACGAACAAAATGATGTTCAACGTTGATTTGCTTGGCACGACTGTGCAATACACCGTCGTTGTGGGCGATGGCCTGTGTACTTGTGCTGTCACAGTTGATGGGAATGTGTGCGAGGGGAACATGCAATTCACACAGCAGGCGGTGCAGCCACGTACCCTCACATGCAGCCGGCCCGAGACCCATGTACTCAGCTTCTGCAGTGCTGCGTGCCACGCATCCTTGCTTGCCACTGCGCCAAGAGACTGCTGTGCCACTAAGAAGAAAAACGTACCCACCTCGACTCCGAGCATCTGAGTCACTTGCCCAATCACTGTCACTGTACCCTTCGATATGCATAGTGGTTCGCGGGACACCATCAAAGCCCTCAACAACAACAAGCCCTGGTCGAGTCCGAAACTCCAATCCTAGATCAGGCGTGTTCACTACATACCGTAGGACATGAACTGCAGCATCATGGTGTCCTGCTCGTGGTGTTTGTGCATGTTGTACAAGGATGTTCACTGGACAGGCAACATCAGGACGAGTGGTGGTGGAGAAGTACTTGAGGCACCCCAAGATAGCCTGTTAGGGCGTGGGGAGTGCCTCAGTGCCTAGGTGCTCCAAAGCAATGCGCTTCACGAGGACTTGTCCATCGGGGGTCATCGGCGTGGAGGCATTGCAAACACGCTTCAGATCATCGGCAAACCTCTCAGCGAGCATGCGCACATATCGTTCCTGGTGCACGCGCAGTGTACCAGTGGTCCAAGACCGCTCGATCTGCATCCCAAGGAACATTTCCGCCTCTCCCAAGTCCTTCATCTGGTATTGTTCCCTCAAGAGATCCTTCACTGCAGTCACGGCCTGCAGACTGGGCAATGAAGAGGTCATCAACATATACAAGGACATACACGGGGCACTTACGGGTTCCGCCAACAAACAATGATGGGTCGGCAGTGCTCTGGCGAAAACCACCGTTGGACAGAGTGCCAGAAATNTCGGCAAACCTCTCAGCGAGCATGCGCACATATCGTTCCTGGTGCACGCGCAGTGTACCAGTGGTCCAAGACCGCTCGATCTGCATCCCAAGGAACATTTCCGCCTCTCCCAAGTCCTTCATCTGGTATTGTTCCCTCAAGAGATCCTTCACTGCAGTCACGGCCTGCAGACTGGGCAATGAAGAGGTCATCAACATATACAAGGACATACACGGGGCACTTACGGGTTCCGCCAACAAACAATGATGGGTCGGCAGTGCTCTGGTGAAAACCACCATTGGACAGAGTGCCAGAAATTTCCTTGTTCCAGCAGCAAGGTGCTTGATTGAGACCGTACAAGGCCTTGCGTAGGCGACACACTCGGTTTGTACCATCCTCAAACTCTGGGGGCTACACCATGTAAATCTCCTCCTCAAGCGTCCCATAAAGGAACGCATTATTCATGTCCATTTGGTGCAACTCCCAATCTCTGTGGGCCACGACTCCAAGCAGCACTCTCCTTGTAGGATACTTCTCAACTGGTGCGAAAGTGTCATGAAAGTCTTGTCCGGGGACATGGGAGAAGCCCTTCACTGTGAGGCGGGCCTTGTACCGCTCTATCGTCCCATCCTTTTTCTTTTTGACTTTGAGCACCCACTTTGCCCCTACAGCTCTTCGCCCAGGTGGTAACTCAACAAGCTCAAAGACCCCACGTGCCGCAAGTGCATCAAATTCAGCTTGACATGGTTTCTGCCACGCTGCAGCATTGGGGCGTTGACGGGCTTCTTGCACTGTAAGAGGGTCCAGTGGAGGTGTTGTCCCCCTTTGAGTGACCAGTGCTGTGGCTGCTTCGTCCGAGAGGGATCCTGTCATGGTTTTGACTTGGCTCATGGCTTCTTCTGCACGAGTTGCCTCAAGAAGGAGCACACATGCACCGTCGGGATGATTTGGGTGCATCATGAGTGCGAGGCCTCGACGAGCCGGAGGGGGCCGCTCTCTGAGGCGGCCACTAGGAGCTCGCGAGAATGGCTCGATCATGGGGACTGGGACTTGCTCATATTGGGGAGAGTCTGTAGGTGACAGTGGTAGGTCTGGCAGTTCTTGTGGACCAGGCTCCTCTAGCGCACGCTCAAGGGGGCTTGGGAAGTGGAGCTCCTCTTGGCTGAAGGGGATGATCCCAGGTGGGGACTCAGGTCCTTCACTTGAAGGTGCCTTGGCCCACTCTTTGTCTGCTTCTCCCAACCTTACCGACTCTCCCATGCTTTCATGGCTGTCTGGGTTCAAGGTGTTTTCAGATTCCTCTGAGACACTCTCCCCTGTGCTGCGACGGTGCGAGCCGCTATTCTTGGACACCTAGCAAGGGACATCAATGAAGGCCGGATCTGCCATGGATGACCCAGTGACTTCAGTTGATGCCGGCTGAAGTTTTTCTGTTTTGAACCGGGCATACGTGAGTTGCTCGTAAAAAAGCGCCTCACGGCTTTCTACTACCTTCCTGGCCTCAGGATCCCAAAACCGGTATGCCTTGGACTGGGG
>SZWC01008743.1:64770-84367 GCA_023375785.1 Penium margaritaceum
TTCCCTTTTGCCTTTTGCCTTTTGCCTTTTGCCTTTTGCCTTTTGCCCTTTGACTCTTGCCTTTTGCCTTCTGCATTTTGCCTTTTGCCTTTTGCCTTTTGCATTTTGCCTTGTGTCTTTTGCCTTTTGCCTTTTGCCTTTTGCGTTTTTCCTTCTTGAGTTTGCCTTTTACCTTTTTCCTTTTGCCATTTTTCTTTCCCCTTTTTTCTTTTGCCTTTTGCCTTTTGCCTGTTGCCTTTTCTCATTTATGCTTTTGCCTTTTTCCTTTTTTCTTTTGCCTTTAACCCTTTGTCATTTGCCTTTTGCCTTTTGCCTTTTACCTTTTTCTTGTTGCCTTCTTCTGTTCTCCTTTTGCCCTTTGCCTTTTTACCTTTTGCTTTTGACTCTTGCCTTTTCCGTGTTGCCTTTTGCTGTTTGCATTTTTCCTTTTGCCTTTTGCCCTTTTACTTTTGCCCTTTCCTTTTTTCCTTTTGCCTTTTGCCTATTGCCTTTTGCCTTTTGCTTTCTTCCTTTTGCCTTTTGCCTTCTGCGTTTTTCCTTTTGCGTTCTGCGTTTTGTCTTTTGCCTTTTTCCTTTTTCCTTTCTTTTGCCTTTTGCATTTTGCCTTTTTCCTTTTGCAATTTGCCTTTTACCTTTTGCATCCTTTCTTTTGCCTCTTGCCTCTTGCGTTTTTCCATTTCCCTCTTTCATTTTTCCTATTTCCTTTTTCCTCTTTCCTTTTGCCTGTTGCTTTTTGCCTTTTGCCTATTTCCTTTTGCCTTTTGCCTCTTGCCTTTTTCCTTTTGCATTTTGCCTTTTTCCTTCTGCCTTTTGCCTTTTGCCTTTTGCATTTACCCTTGTGCCTTTTGCCTTTTACCTTTTGCTTTTTGCGTTTTGCCTTTTGACCCTTGCCTTAAACCTTTTGCCTTTTGCCTTTTGCCTTTTTCGTTTTGCCTTTTGCCTATTACCTTTTTCCTTTTGCCTTTTTTCTCTTGCCTCTTGCCTTTTTTCTTTAACCTCTTGCCTTTTTCCTTTTGCCTTTTGCCATTTTCGTCTTGCTTATTGTCTTTTGCCTTAAACCTTTTTCCTTTTTCTCTTTGCCTTTTGCCATTTGCGTTTTGTCTTTTGCCTTTTGCATTCTGCCTTTTGCCTTTTGCCTTTTGCCTCTTGCCTTTTCCCTTTTGCCTTTTTCCTTTTGCACTTGCCTTTTTCCTTCTGTCTTGTGCCTTTTGCCATTTGCCTTTTGCCTTGGCCTTCTGCCTTCTCTCTTCTGCATTTTTTCTTTTGCCTACTGTCTTCTGCCTTTTGCCCTCTGCCTTTTGCCTCTTGCCTTTTGCCTTTTGCCTTTTGCTTTTTGCCTTTTTCCTTTTGCATTTTGCCCTTTCCCTCTTGCCTTTTGCCTCTTGCCTTTTGAGTTTTCCCTTTTGCCTTTGCCTTTTGCCTTTTGCCTTCTGTCTTCTGCCTTTTGCATTTTGTCTTCTGCCTTTTGCCTTTTGCCTTTTGCCTTTTATGTTTTGTATTTTGCCTTTTCCCTTTGCCTATTGCCTTTTCCCTTTTGCCATCTGCCTTTTGCCTTTTGCCTTTTGCCTTTTGTCGTTTGCCTTTTTCCTTTTGCCATTTGCCTTTTGCGTTTTCTTTTTTTTTTTGCCTTTTTCCTTTTGCCTTTTGCCTTATGCCATTTTCCTTTCGCCTTTTGCCTCTTGCCGTTTGCCATTTTCCTTTGTCCTTTTGTCTTTTGCCCCTTGAGTTTTGACTATTTCCTTTTGCCTTTTGCCTTTTGCCTTTTGCCTTTTGCCGTTCGCCTTTTTCCCTTTGCCTTTTGCCTTTTGCTTTTGTCATTTTTCCTTTTGCCATCTGCCTTTTGCCCTTTGCCTTTAGCCTTTCGCCCCTTGCTTTTTGCCTTTTTCCTTTTGCATTTTACCTTTTCCCTTTTGAGTTTTGAGTTTTGCATTTTTCCTTTTGCCTTTTGCATCTTGCTTTCTGCTTTTTGCCTATCGCTTTTTGCCCCTTTCGTTTTGCTGTTTTTCCCTTTGCCTTTTGCCTTTTTTCTTTTGCCTTTTGCCTTTTACCTTTCACCGTTTGCCTATTTCCTTTTGCCTTTTGCCTCTTGCCTTTCGTCTCTTTCCTTTTTCCTTTTGCCTTTTGCCTTTTGCCTTTTGCTTTTTTCCTTTTGCCTTTTTCTTTTTGCCTTCTACCTTTTGACTCTTGCCTTTTGCCTTTTTCCTTTTGGCTTTTGCCTTTTTCCTTTTGCCTTCTGCATTTTGCCTTGTGCATCTTGCCGTTTGCCTTTTGCCTTTTGCCTTTTTCTTTTTGCCTTCTACCTTTTGACTCTTGCCTTTTGCCTTTTTCCTTTTGGCTTTTGCCTTTTTCCTTTTGCCTTCTGCATTTTGCCTTGTGCATCTTGCCGTTTGCCTTTTGCCTTTTGCCTTTTGCCTTTTGCCTTTTGCTTTCAACATTTTTCTTTTTGCCTTTTGCCCGTTCCTTTTACCTTTTGCATTTTGTGTTTTGCCTTTTGCCTTTTACCCTTTGCCTTTTTGCCTCTTGCCTGTTGCCTTTTTCCTTTTACCTCTTGCCTTTTGCCTTTTGCCTTTTTCCATTTGCCTTTTGCCTTTTTCCCCTTGCCTTTTTTCTTTTGCCTTTTGCCTTCTGCCGCTTGCCTTTTGTCTTTTGCCTTTTTTCTTCTGCACTTTACCTTTTGCCTTTTGCCTTTTGACTTTTGACTTTTCCTTTTGCCCATTGCCTTTTGCCTTTTGCCTTTTGCCTTTTTCCTTTCGCCATTTGTCTTTTGCCTTTTACCTTTTGCCTTTTGCCTTTTTCTTTTTGCCTTTTTCCTTTTGTATTCTGCCTTTTGCCTTGGCCCTTTGCCCTTTGCATTTTCCGTTTTGACTTTTGCCTTTTGCCTTTTTCCTTTTCCCTTTTTCCATTTGCCCTTTTCCTTTTTCCTGTTGCCTTTTGCCTTTTGCCTTTTGTCGTTTGCCATTGGCCTTTTGCCTTTAGCCTTTTTCCTTGCGCCTTTTGCTTGTTGCCTTCTGCCTTTTTCCTTTGTCCGTTTGCCTTTTCCCTCTTGCCTTTTGCCTTTTGCCCATTGCCCTTTGCCTTTTTCCTTTTACCTTTTTCCTTTTGCCTTTTGCCTTTTGCGGTTTGCATTTTTCCTTTTGCGTTTTGCCTTTTGCCTTTTGCCTCTTGCCTCTTGCACTTTGCCTTTTGCCCGTTTCCTTTTGCCTTATGCCCTTTGCCTTTTTCCTTTTGCCTTTTGCCTTTTGCGGTTTGCATTTTTCCTTTTGCGTTTTGCCTTTTGCCTTTTGCCTCTTGCCTCTTGCACTTTGCCTTTTGCCCGTTTCCTTTTGCCTTATGCCCTTTGCCCTTTGCCTTTTGTCTTTTGCCGTTTGCCTTTTGCCTTTTACCTTTTGCCTGTTTCCTTTTTCCCTTTGCCCTTTGCCTTTTGCCTTCTGCCTTTTGCCCTTTGCCTTTTTCCTTTTGCCTCTTGCCTCTTACATTTCTCCTTTTTCCCATTTCCTTTCTCCTTATGCCCTTTACCTTTTGCCTTTTGTCTTTTTCCTTTTGCCTTTTGCCTTTTACCTTTTTCCTATTGCCTTATGCCCTTTGCCTTTTGCCTTTTGCCTTTTGCCTTTTGCCTTTTGCCTTTTTGCTTATGCCCTTTGCCTTTTGCCTTTCGCCTTTTGCCTTCTGCCATTTGCCTTTTGCCTTTTGCCTTTTGCCGTTTGGTTCTTGCCTTTCACCTTTTGCCTTTTTCCTTATGCCTTTTGCATTCTGCCTCGTTCCTTTTGCCTTTTTCCTTTTTCTTTTTGAATTTTGCCTTTTGCCTTTTGCCCTTTAACTTTTGCCTTTTGCGTTTTGCCTTTTTCCATTACTTTTCATCTTTTTCCTTTTGCCTTTTGTCTTTTTCCTTTTGCCTTCTGCCTTTTACCTTTTGTCATTTCCTTTTGCCCTTTGCCCTTTGCCTTTTGCCTTTTGCCTTTTTTCTTTCGCTGTTTGACTCTTGCCTTTTTCCTTTTGCCTTTCGCCTTGTTCCTTTTGCCTTTTTACTTCTGCCTTTTGCCTTTTGCCTTTTGCCTTTTGCTTTTTGCCTTATGCCTTTTGCCTTTTGCTTTTAACCTTATGCCTTTTTCCTTTTGCATTTTTACTTTTGCCTTTTACCATTTTACTCTTGCCTTTTTCCTGTTGCCTTTTGCCTTTTCCTGTTTCCTTTTGCGTTTTGCCTTTGGCCTTTTGCCTTTTCCCTTTTGTCTTTTGCCTTTTTCCTTCTGCCTTTTGCCTTTTGCCTTTTGTCTTTTCTCTTTTGCCTTTTGCCTTTTGCCTTTTGCCTTCTGCCTTTTTCCTATGTCCTTTTGCCTTTTGCCTTTTGCATCCTGCCTTTTGACTCTTGCCTTTTGCCTTTTTCCTCTTGCCTTTTGCCTTTTGCCTTTTGCCTTTTACCTTTTGCTTTTTGCCTTTTGCCTTTAAACTCTTGCCTTCACCCATTTGCCTTTTGCCTTTTGCGTTTTGCCTTTTGCCTTTTGCCTCTTGCCTCTTGCCTTTGGCCTTTAACCTCTTGCCTTTTGCCTTTTGCCTTTTGCCTTTTACCTTTTGCTTTTTGCCTTTTGCCTTTAAACTCTTGCCTTCACCCATTTGCCTTTTGCCTTTTGCGTTTTGCCTTTTGCCTTTTGCCTCTTGCCTCTTGCCTTTGGCCTTTAACCTCTTGCCTTTTGCCTTTTGCCTTTTGCCTTTTACCTTTTGCTTTTTGCCTTTTGCCTTTAAACTCTTGCCTTCACCCATTTGCCTTTTGCCTTTTGCGTTTTGCCTTTTGCCTTTTGCCTCTTGCCTCTTGCCTTTGGCCTTTAACCTCTTGCCTTTTGCCTTTTGCCTTTTGCCTTTTACCTTTTGCTTTTTGCCTTTTGCCTTTAAACTCTTGCCTTCACCCATTTGCCTTTTGCCTTTTGCGTTTTGCCTTTTGCCTTTTGCCTCTTGCCTCTTGCCTTTGGCCTTTAACCTCTTGCCTTTTGCCTTTTGCCTTTTGCCTTTTACCTTTTGCTTTTTGCCTTTTGCCTTTAAACTCTTGCCTTCACCCATTTGCCTTTTGCCTTTTGCGTTTTGCCTTTTGCCTTTTGCCTCTTGCCTCTTGCCTTTGGCCTTTAACCTCTTGCCTTTTGCCTTTTGCCTTTTGCCTTTTACCTTTTGCTTTTTGCCTTTTGCCTTTAAACTCTTGCCTTCACCCATTTGCCTTTTGCCTTTTGCGTTTTGCCTTTTGCCTTTTGCCTCTTGCCTCTTGCCTTTGGCCTTTAACCTCTTGCCTTTTGCCTTTTGCCTTTTGCCTTTTACCTTTTGCTTTTTGCCTTTTGCCTTTAAACTCTTGCCTTCACCCATTTGCCTTTTGCCTTTTGCGTTTTGCCTTTTGCCTTTTGCCTCTTGCCTCTTGCCTTTGGCCTTTAACCTCTTGCCTTTTGCCTTTTGCCTTTTGCCTTTTACCTTTTGCTTTTTGCCTTTTGCCTTTAAACTCTTGCCTTCACCCATTTGCCTTTTGCCTTTTGCGTTTTGCCTTTTGCCTTTTGCCTCTTGCCTCTTGCCTTTGGCCTTTAACCTCTTGCCTTTTGCCTTTTGCCTTTTGCCTTTTACCTTTTGCTTTTTGCCTTTTGCCTTTAAACTCTTGCCTTCACCCATTTGCCTTTTGCCTTTTGCGTTTTGCCTTTTGCCTTTTGCCTCTTGCCTCTTGCCTTTGGCCTTTAACCTCTTGCCTTTTGCCTTTTGCCTTTTGCCTTTTACCTTTTGCTTTTTGCCTTTTGCCTTTAAACTCTTGCCTTCACCCATTTGCCTTTTGCCTTTTGCGTTTTGCCTTTTGCCTTTTGCCTCTTGCCTCTTGCCTTTGGCCTTTAACCTCTTGCCTTTTGCCTTTTGCCTTTTGCCTTTTACCTTTTGCTTTTTGCCTTTTGCCTTTAAACTCTTGCCTTCACCCATTTGCCTTTTGCCTTTTGCGTTTTGCCTTTTGCCTTTTGCCTCTTGCCTCTTGCCTTTGGCCTTTAACCTCTTGCCTTTTGCCTTTTGCCTTTTGCCTTTTACCTTTTGCTTTTTGCCTTTTGCCTTTAAACTCTTGCCTTCACCCATTTGCCTTTTGCCTTTTGCGTTTTGCCTTTTGCCTTTTGCCTCTTGCCTCTTGCCTTTGGCCTTTAACCTCTTGCCTTTTGCCTTTTGCCTTTTGCCTTTTACCTTTTGCTTTTTGCCTTTTGCCTTTAAACTCTTGCCTTCACCCATTTGCCTTTTGCCTTTTGCGTTTTGCCTTTTGCCTTTTGCCTCTTGCCTCTTGCCTTTGGCCTTTAACCTCTTGCCTTTTGCCTTTTGCCTTTTGCCTTTTACCTTTTGCTTTTTGCCTTTTGCCTTTAAACTCTTGCCTTCACCCATTTGCCTTTTGCCTTTTGCGTTTTGCCTTTTGCCTTTTGCCTCTTGCCTCTTGCCTTTGGCCTTTAACCTCTTGCCTTTTGCCTTTTGCCTTTTGCCTTTTACCTTTTGCTTTTTGCCTTTTGCCTTTAAACTCTTGCCTTCACCCATTTGCCTTTTGCCTTTTGCGTTTTGCCTTTTGCCTTTTGCCTCTTGCCTCTTGCCTTTGGCCTTTAACCTCTTGCCTTTTGCCTTTTGCCTTTTGCCTTTTACCTTTTGCTTTTTGCCTTTTGCCTTTAAACTCTTGCCTTCACCCATTTGCCTTTTGCCTTTTGCGTTTTGCCTTTTGCCTTTTGCCTCTTGCCTCTTGCCTTTGGCCTTTAACCTCTTGCCTTTTGCCTTTTGCCTTTTGCCTTTTACCTTTTGCTTTTTGCCTTTTGCCTTTAAACTCTTGCCTTCACCCATTTGCCTTTTGCCTTTTGCGTTTTGCCTTTTGCCTTTTGCCTCTTGCCTCTTGCCTTTGGCCTTTAACCTCTTGCCTTTTGCCTTTTGCCTTTTGCCTTTTACCTTTTGCTTTTTGCCTTTTGCCTTTAAACTCTTGCCTTCACCCATTTGCCTTTTGCCTTTTGCGTTTTGCCTTTTGCCTTTTGCCTCTTGCCTCTTGCCTTTGGCCTTTAACCTCTTGCCTTTTGCCTTTTGCCTTTTGCCTTTTACCTTTTGCTTTTTGCCTTTTGCCTTTAAACTCTTGCCTTCACCCATTTGCCTTTTGCCTTTTGCGTTTTGCCTTTTGCCTTTTGCCTCTTGCCTCTTGCCTTTGGCCTTTAACCTCTTGCCTTTTGCCTTTTGCCTTTTGCCTTTTACCTTTTGCTTTTTGCCTTTTGCCTTTAAACTCTTGCCTTCACCCATTTGCCTTTTGCCTTTTGCGTTTTGCCTTTTGCCTTTTGCCTCTTGCCTCTTGCCTTTGGCCTTTAACCTCTTGCCTTTTGCCTTTTGCCTTTTGCCTTTTACCTTTTGCTTTTTGCCTTTTGCCTTTAAACTCTTGCCTTCACCCATTTGCCTTTTGCCTTTTGCGTTTTGCCTTTTGCCTTTTGCCTCTTGCCTCTTGCCTTTGGCCTTTAACCTCTTGCCTTTTGCCTTTTGCCTTTTGCCTTTTACCTTTTGCTTTTTGCCTTTTGCCTTTAAACTCTTGCCTTCACCCATTTGCCTTTTGCCTTTTGCGTTTTGCCTTTTGCCTTTTGCCTCTTGCCTCTTGCCTTTGGCCTTTAACCTCTTGCCTTTTGCCTTTTGCCTTTTGCCTTTTACCTTTTGCTTTTTGCCTTTTGCCTTTAAACTCTTGCCTTCACCCATTTGCCTTTTGCCTTTTGCGTTTTGCCTTTTGCCTTTTGCCTCTTGCCTCTTGCCTTTGGCCTTTAACCTCTTGCCTTTTGCCTTTTGCCTTTTGCCTTTTACCTTTTGCTTTTTGCCTTTTGCCTTTAAACTCTTGCCTTCACCCATTTGCCTTTTGCCTTTTGCGTTTTGCCTTTTGCCTTTTGCCTCTTGCCTCTTGCCTTTGGCCTTTAACCTCTTGCCTTTTGCCTTTTGCCTTTTGCCTTTTACCTTTTGCTTTTTGCCTTTTGCCTTTAAACTCTTGCCTTCACCCATTTGCCTTTTGCCTTTTGCGTTTTGCCTTTTGCCTTTTGCCTCTTGCCTCTTGCCTTTGGCCTTTAACCTCTTGCCTTTTGCCTTTTGCCTTTTGCCTTTTATCTGTTGCTTTTTTTCTTTTGCCTTTAAGCTTTTGCCTTTTGCCGTTTGCCTTTTGCCTTTTGTGTTTTGTCTTTTGCCTTTTGCCCTTTGCCTTTTGCCTTTTGCCTTTTGCCTTTTTCCTTTTGCCTATTTCCCTTTGCCTTTGGCCTCTTGCCTTTTGCCTTTTGCCTTTTGCCCTTTTCCTTTTGCCTTTTTCCTTTTGCCTTTTGCCTTCTCCCATTTGACTCATGCCTTTTGCCTTCTAACTTTTGCCTTTTGCCTTTTTCTTTTCGCATTTTGCCTTGTGCCTTGTGCCTTTTGCCTTTTGCCTTTACCTTTTCCCTTCTGCGTTATGCATTTTGCCTTTTCGGTCTTTCCTTGTTCCTTTTGCCTTTTGCCTTTTTCCTTTTTCCTCTTGCCTTTTGCCTTCTTCCGTTTGCATTCTGCCTTTTTCCTTTTGCCATTTGTCTTTCCCCTTTTTTCTTTTGCCGTTTGCCTTTTGCCTGTTGCCTTTTCCATTTTTCCTTTTCCTTTTGCCTTTTCCTTTTGCCGTTTACCTTTTGCCCTTTGCCTTTTGCCCTTTTGCTCTTGACTCTTGCCTTTTGCGTTTTGCCTTTTGCCGTTTGAATTTTGCCTTTTGCCTTTTGGATTTTGATTTTTTTCCTTTGCTTTTCTGCTTTTGCCTTTTGCCTATTGCCTTTTGCCTTTTGCCTTTTGCCTTCTGTGTTTTGCCTTTTGCGTTCTGCGTTTTGTCTTTTGCCTTTTGCCAGTTTCCTTCCTTTTGCCTTTGACATTTTGCCTTTTCCTTTTGCGATTTGCCTTTTGCCTTTCGCATCTTCCCTTTTGCCTCTTGCCCCTTGCGTTTTTGCATTTCCCTATTTCATTTTTCTTATTTCCTTTTTCGTCTTTCCTTTTGCCTTTTGCTTTTTGCCTTTTGCTTTTTACCTCTTGCCTTTTGCCTTTTGCATTTTGCCTTTTGCCTTTTACCTTTTGCCTTTTGCCTTTTGCATTTTGCCTTGTGCCTTTTTCCTTTTACCTTTTGCTTTTTTCCTTCTTCCTTTTGACTCTTGCCTTCAGCCTTTTGCCTTTTGCCTTTTGTGTTTTGCCTTTTTCGTTTTGCCTTTTGCCTCTTGCCTTTTGCCTTTTGCCTTTAGCCTCTTGCCTCTTGCCTCTTGCCTTTAACCTCTTGCCTTTTGCCTTTTGCCTTTTATCTCTTGCTTTTTGTCTTTTGCCCTTAACCTTTTGCCTTTTGCCGTTTGCCTTTTGCCTTTTGCCTTTCGCCTTGTGCCTTTTGCCTTTTTCCTTCTGCCTTTTGCCTTTTGCCTTTTGCCTCTTGCCTCTTGCCTCTTGCCTTTCACCTCTTGCCTTTTGCCTTTTGCCTTTCGCCTTGTGCCTTTTGCCTTTTTCCTTCTGCCTTTTGCCTTTTGCCTTTTGCCTCTTGCCTCTTGCCTCTTGCCTTTCACCTCTTGCCTTTTGCCTTTTGCCTTTCGCCTTGTGCCTTTTGCCTTTTTCCTTCTGCCTTTTGCCTTTTGCCTTTTGCCTCTTGCCTCTTGCCTCTTGCCTTTCACCTCTTGCCTTTTGCCTTTTGCCTTTCGCCTTGTGCCTTTTGCCTTTTTCCTTCTGCCTTTTGCCTTTTGCCTTTTGCCTCTTGCCTCTTGCCTCTTGCCTTTCACCTCTTGCCTTTTGCCTTTTGCCTTTCGCCTTGTGCCTTTTGCCTTTTTCCTTCTGCCTTTTGCCTTTTGCCTTTTGCCTCTTGCCTCTTGCCTCTTGCCTTTCACCTCTTGCCTTTTGCCTTTTGCCTTTCGCCTTGTGCCTTTTGCCTTTTTCCTTCTGCCTTTTGCCTTTTGCCTTTTGCCTCTTGCCTCTTGCCTCTTGCCTTTCACCTCTTGCCTTTTGCCTTTTGCCTTTCGCCTTGTGCCTTTTGCCTTTTTCCTTCTGCCTTTTGCCTTTTGCCTTTTGCCTCTTGCCTCTTGCCTCTTGCCTTTCACCTCTTGCCTTTTGCCTTTTGCCTTTCGCCTTGTGCCTTTTGCCTTTTTCCTTCTGCCTTTTGCCTTTTGCCTTTTGCCTCTTGCCTCTTGCCTCTTGCCTTTCACCTCTTGCCTTTTGCCTTTTGCCTTTCGCCTTGTGCCTTTTGCCTTTTTCCTTCTGCCTTTTGCCTTTTGCCTTTTGCCTCTTGCCTCTTGCCTCTTGCCTTTCACCTCTTGCCTTTTGCCTTTTGCCTTTCGCCTTGTGCCTTTTGCCTTTTTCCTTCTGCCTTTTGCCTTTTGCCTTTTGCCTCTTGCCTCTTGCCTCTTGCCTTTCACCTCTTGCCTTTTGCCTTTTGCCTTTCGCCTTGTGCCTTTTGCCTTTTTCCTTCTGCCTTTTGCCTTTTGCCTTTTGCCTCTTGCCTCTTGCCTCTTGCCTTTCACCTCTTGCCTTTTGCCTTTTGCCTTTCGCCTTGTGCCTTTTGCCTTTTTCCTTCTGCCTTTTGCCTTTTGCCTTTTGCCTCTTGCCTCTTGCCTCTTGCCTTTCACCTCTTGCCTTTTGCCTTTTGCCTTTCGCCTTGTGCCTTTTGCCTTTTTCCTTCTGCCTTTTGCCTTTTGCCTTTTGCCTCTTGCCTCTTGCCTCTTGCCTTTCACCTCTTGCCTTTTGCCTTTTGCCTTTCGCCTTGTGCCTTTTGCCTTTTTCCTTCTGCCTTTTGCCTTTTGCCTTTTGCCTCTTGCCTCTTGCCTCTTGCCTTTCACCTCTTGCCTTTTGCCTTTTGCCTTTCGCCTTGTGCCTTTTGCCTTTTTCCTTCTGCCTTTTGCCTTTTGCCTTTTGCCTCTTGCCTCTTGCCTCTTGCCTTTCACCTCTTGCCTTTTGCCTTTTGCCTTTCGCCTTGTGCCTTTTGCCTTTTTCCTTCTGCCTTTTGCCTTTTGCCTTTTGCCTCTTGCCTCTTGCCTCTTGCCTTTCACCTCTTGCCTTTTGCCTTTTGCCTTTCGCCTTGTGCCTTTTGCCTTTTTCCTTCTGCCTTTTGCCTTTTGCCTTTTGCCTCTTGCCTCTTGCCTCTTGCCTTTCACCTCTTGCCTTTTGCCTTTTGCCTTTCGCCTTGTGCCTTTTGCCTTTTTCCTTCTGCCTTTTGCCTTTTGCCTTTTGCCTCTTGCCTCTTGCCTCTTGCCTTTCACCTCTTGCCTTTTGCCTTTTGCCTTTCGCCTTGTGCCTTTTGCCTTTTTCCTTCTGCCTTTTGCCTTTTGCCTTTTGCCTCTTGCCTCTTGCCTCTTGCCTTTAACCTCTTGCTTTTTGCCTTTTGCCTTTTGCCTTTTGCCTTTTACCATTTGCCTTTTGCCTTTTGCGTTTTGCCTTGTGCCTTTTGCCTTTTACCTTTTGCGTTTGTCCTTTTGCCTTTTGACTCTTGCCTTGAGCCTTTTGCCTTTTGCCTTTTGCGTTTTGCCTTTTTCGTTTTGCCTTTTGCCTATTGCCTTTTGCCTTTAGCCTTTTGCCTCTTGCCTCTTGCCTTCTGCCTTTAACCTCTTGCATTTTGCCTTTTGCCTTCTGCCTTTTGCCTTTAACCTCTTGCCTCTTGCCTTTTGACTTTTGCCTTTTGCCTTCTGCCTTTTGCCTTTTGCCCTTTAACTCTTGCCTTTTGCCTTCTGCATTTTTCCTTTTGCCTTTTTCCTTTTGCATTTTGCCTTGTGCCTTTTGCCTTTTGCCTTTTGCCTTTTGCGTTTTGCCTTCTTCCGTTTGCCTTTTTCCTTTTTCCTTTTGCCATTTGTCTTTCCCCTTCTTTCTTTTGCCTTTTGCCTTTTGCCTGTTGCCTTTTCTTATTTATCCTTTTGCCTTTTGCCTTTTTCCTTCTGCCTTTTACCCTTTGTCGTTTGCCTTTTGCCTTTTGCCTTTTACCTTTTTCCTGTTGCCTTCTTCTGTTGTCCTTTTGCCCTTTGCCTTTTTACCTTTTGCTTTTGACTCTTGCCTTTTGAGTGTTGCCTTTTGCCGTTTGCATTTTGCATTTTGCCTTTTGACTCTTGACTTTTGCCTATTGCCTTTTGCATTTTGCTTTCTTCCTTTTGCCTTTTGCCTTCTGCACTTTGCCTTTTGCGTTCTGCGTTTTATGTTTTGCCTTTTGTCTTTTTCCTTTCTTTTGCCTTTTTCATTTTGCCTTTTTCCTTTTGCAATTTGCCTTTTACCTTTCGCATCCTTTCTTTTGCCTCTTGCCTCTTGCGTTTTTCCATTTCCCTCTTTCATTTTTCCTATTTCCTTTTTCCTCTTTCCTTTTGCCTGTTGCTTTTTGCCTTTTGCCTATTTCCTTTTGCCTTTTGCCTCTTGCCTTTTTCCGTTTTCATTTTGCCTTTTGCCTTTTGCCTTTTGCGTTTTGCCTTTTGCATTTAGCCTTGTGCCTTTTGCCTTTTACCTTTTGCTTTTTGTGTTTTGCCTTTTGACCCTTGCCTTCAGCCTCTTGCCTCTTGCCTTTTGCCTTTAACCTCTTGCCTTTTGCCTTTTGCCTTTTGCCTTTTGTGTCTTGATTTTTGTCTTTTGCCTTTAACCTTTTGCCCTTTGCCGTTTGCCTTTTGCCTTTTGCGTTTTGTCTTTTGCCTTTTGCATTTTGCCTTTTGCCTTTTGCCTTTTGCCTTTTGCTTCTTGACTTTTCCCTTTTGCCTTTTGCCTTTTGCCATTTTTCTTTTGCCTTGGCCTTTTGCCTTCTCTCTTCTGCATTTTTTCTTTTGCCTTCTGTCTTCTTCCTTTTGCCCTCTGCCTTTTGCCTCTTGCCTTTTGCCTTTTGCCTTTTGCTTTTTGCCTTTTTCCTTTTGCATTTTGCCCTTTCCCTCTTGCCTCTTGCCTCTTGCCTTTTTAGTTTTGCCTTTTGCCTTTGCCTTTTGCCTTTTGCCTTTTGTCTTCTGCCTTTTGCCTTTTGTCTTCTGCCTTTTGCCTTTTGCATTTTGCCTTTTATGTTTTGTATTTTGCCTTTTCCCTTTTCCTATTGCCTTTTCCCTTTTGCCCTATGCCTTTTGCCTTTTGCCTTTTGCCTTTTGTCGTTTGCCTTTTGCCTTTTGCCATTTGCCTTTTGCCTTTTATTGTTTTTTGCCTTTTTCCTTTTGCCTTATGCCATTTTCCTTTCGCCTTTTGCCTTTTTCCTCTTGCCGTTTGCCATTTTCCTTTGTCCTTTTGCCTTTTGCCTCTTGATTTTTGACTATTTCCTTTTGCCTTTTGCCTTTTGCCTTTTGCCTTTTGCCTTTTGCCGTTTGCCTTTTTCCCTTTGCCATTTGCCTTTTGCTTTCGTCATTTTTCCTTTTGCCATCTGCCTTTTGCCCTTTGCCTTTAGCCTTTTTCCCTTTGCCTTTTGCCTTTTTCCTTTTTCATTTTACCTTTTCCCTTTTGCCTTTTGCTTTTTGCCTTTTTCCTTTTGCCTTTTGCATCTTGCTTTTTGCTTTTTGCCTATCGCCTTTTGCCCCTTTTGTTTTGCCATTTTTCCCATTGCCTTTTGCCTTTTTTCTTTTCCCTTTTGCCTTTTACCTTTTACCGTTTGCCTATTTCCTTTTGCCTTTTGCCTCTTGCCTTTCGTCTCTTTCCTTTTTCCTTTTGCCTTTTGCCTTTTCCCTTTTGCTTTTTGCCTTTTGCCTTCTTCCTTTTGACTCTTGCCTTTTACCTTTTTCCTTTTGGATTTTGCCTTTTTCCTTTTGCCTTCTGCATTTTGCCTTGTGCATCTTGCCGTTTGCCATTTGCCTTTTGCCTTTTGCCTTTTGCCTTTTGCTTTTTGCCTTTTTCGTTTTGCCTTTTGCCTGTTCCTTTTACCTTTTGCATTTTGTGTTTTGCCTTTTGCCTTTTACCCTTTGCCTTTTTGCCTCTTGCCTGTTGCCATTTGCCTTTTACCTCTTGCCTTTTGCCTTTTGCCTTTTGCCATTTGCCTTTTGCCTTTTTCCCCTTGCATTTTTCCTTTTGCCTTTTGCCTTCTACCGCTTGCCTTTTGTCTTTTGCCTTTTTTCTTTTGCCTTAAACCTTTTGCCTTTTGTCTTTTGACTTTTGCCTTTTCCTTTTGCCTTTTGCCTTTTGCCTTTTGCCTTTTTCATTTCTCTTTTTGTCTTTTGCCTTTTACCTTTTGCCTTATGCCTTATTCTTTTTGCCTTTTTCCTTTTGTATTCTGCTTTTTGCCTTGGCCCTTTGCCCTTTGCATTTTCCGTTTTGACTCTTGCCTTTTGCCTTTTTCCTTTTCCCTTTTTCCATTTGCCTTTTGCCTTTTTTCCTTTTTCTTTTTGCCTTTTGCCTTTTGTCGTTTGCCTTTTGCCTTTTGCCTTTTGCCTTTTTCCTTGCGCCTTTCGTTTGTTGCCTTCTGCCTTTTTCCTTTGTCAGTTTCCCTTTTCCCTCTTGCCTTTTGCCTTTTGCCCTTTTCCTTTTGCTTTTTTCCTTTTACCTTTTTCCTTTTGCCTTTTGCCTTTTGCAGTTTGCATTTTTCCTTTTGCGTTTTGCCTTTTGCCTTTTGCCTCTTGCCTCTTGCACTTTCCCTTTTGCCCATTTCCTTTTGCCTTATGCCCTTTGCCTTTTGCCTTTTGTGTTTTGCCTTTTTCCTTTTGCCTTTTATCTTTTGCCTATTTCCTTTTGCCCTTTGCCCTTTGCCTTTTGCCTTCTGCCTTCTGCCCTTTGCCTTTTGCCTTTTGCCTCTTGCCTCTTGCATTTTTCCTTTTGCCCATTTCCTTTCTCCTTATGCCCTTTGCCTTTTGCCTTTTGTCTTTTGCCTTTTACCTATTCCCTTTTGCCCTTTGCCTTTTGCCTTTTTCCTTTTGCCTTTTTCCTTTTGCCTTTTGCCTTTTACCTTTTGCCTATTGCCGTATGCCCTTGCCTCTTGCCTTTTTCCTTATGCCCTTTGCCTTTTGCCTTTCGCCTTTTGCCTTCTGCCTTTTGCCTTTTGCATTTTGACTTTTGCTGTTTGATTCTTGCCTTTCACCTTTTGCCTTTTTCCTTTTGCCTTTTGCATTTTGCCTCGTGCCTTTTGCCTTTTGCCTTTTTCCTTTTGACTTTTGCCTTTTGCCTTTTGCCCTTTGACTTTTGCCTTTTGCCTTTTGCTTTTTGCCTTCTTCCCTTACCTTTCATCTTTTGCATTTTGCCTTTTGTCTTTTGCCTTTTTCCTTTTGCCCTTTACCTTTTTGTCATTTCCTTTTGCCCTTTGCCATTTGCCTTTTGCCTTTTGCCTTTTGCCTTTCGCTGTTTGACTCTTGCCTTTTTCCTTTTGCCTTTTTCCTTTTGCCCTTTACCTTTTTGTCATTTCCTTTTGCCCTTTGCCATTTGCCTTTTGCCTTTTGCCTTTTGCCTTTCGCTGTTTGACTCTTGCCTTTTTCCTTTTTCCTTTTTCCTTTTGCCTTCTGCATTTTGCCTTGTGCCTTTTGCCTTTTGCCTTTTTCCTTTTGACTTTTGCATTTTCCTTTTGCCTTTTGCCTTGTGCCTTTTTCCTTTTTGCTTCTGCCTTTTGCCTTTTGCCTTTTGCATTTTGCTTTTTGCCTTATGCCTTTTGCCCTTTGCCTTCTGCTTTTAACCTTATCCCTTTTGCCTTTTGCATTTTCACTTTTGCCTTTTACCATTTTACTCTTGCCTTTTTCCTGTTGCCTTTTGCCTTTAACCTTTTGGCTTTTATCCTTTTGGCTTTTGCCTTTTGCCTTTTACCATTTGCCTTTTGCCTTTTGCCTTTTGCCTTTTTCCTTTTGCCTTTTGCCTTTTGCATTTTGCCTTTTTCTCTTTGCCTTTTATTTTATGAATTTTGCCTTTTGCCTTGTGCCTTTTGCCTTTTGCCCTCTGCCTTTTACCGTTTGCCTTTTGCCTTTTGCCTTTTGCCTTTTGCCTTTTGCCTTCTGCCCTTTACTTTTTTCCTTTTACCTTTTGTCTGTAAATTTTGCCTTTTTCCTTCTGCATTGTGCCTTATGCCTTTTGCCTTTTGCCTCTTGCCCTTTGCCTTTTGACTGTTGTCTTTTGCCGTAAGCCTTTTGCCTTTTCCCTTTTGCCCTTCTCCTTTTGCCCCTTGTCTTTTTCCTTTAACCCATTGCCTTTACCATTTTGAGTTTTGCCTTTTGCTATTTTCCTTTTGCCCTTAACCTTTTGGTTTTGCCTTTTGCCTTTTGCCTTTTGCCTTTTGCCTTTTGCATTTTGCCTTTTGCCTTTTGCGTTTTGTATTTTGCCCTTTGCCTTGGCCTTTTGCCTTTGTCTTTTGCCTTTTGACTCTTGCCTATTGCCTTTTGCCTTTTAACTTTTGCCTTTTGCCTTTCTACTTTTGCCTTTTGCCTTTTGCCTTCTGCCCTTTGCCTTTAGCCTTTTACCTCTTGCCTTTTGCATTTTTTCTTTTGCCATTTGTCTTTTGTAGTTTTCCTTTTGACTTTTGCCTTTTGCCTTTTGCCTCGTGCCTTTTGCCTTATGCCTCATGAATTTTCCCTTTTGCCCTTTGCCTTTTGCCTTTCCCCTTTTGCCTTCTGCCTTTTGTCGGTTGCCTTTTGCCTTTTGCATCTAGCCTTTTGCCTTTTGCCTTTTGCCCTTTAGCCTTTTTCCTTTTGCCTTTTGCCTTTTGCCTTTTGCCTCTTTCCTTTGTCCTTATGCCTTTTGCCCTTTGCCTTTTGCAAATTGTCCTTTGGCTCTTGCCTTCTACCTTTTGCGTTTTGCCCTTTGCCTTTTTCCCTTTGCTATTTTTCCTTTTCCTTTTGCCTCGTGCCTTTTGCCTTTTGCCTTTTGCCTTTTGTCTTTTTCCTTTTGCCTGCTGCCTTTTTCCATTTGCCTTTTCCCTTTTGCCTTTTTCCTATTTCCTTCTGCCCTTTTCCTCTTGCCCTTTTGCCTTTTGCCTTTTGCCTTTTTCCTTTTTTCTTTTTCCTTTTGCGCTTTGCGTTCTACCTCTTGCCTTTTGACTTTTGACTTTTGCCATTTTCCTTTTTCCTTTTGCCTTTTCCCTTTTTCTTACCTCTTTTTGAATCTTGCCTTTTTCTGTCTGCCTTTTTCCTTTTGCCCTTTTCCTTTTTCCTTTTGCCTTGTGCCTTTTGCCTTTTGCCTATTGCCTTTTGCCTTTTGCCCTTTGCCTTTTGCCTCTTGCCTTTTCCCTTTTTCCTTTGTCCGTTTGCGTTTTTCCTCTTGCCTTTTGACTCTTGCCTTGTGCCTTTTGCCTTTTGCCTTTTGCATTTTGCCTTTTTCCTTTTTCCTTTTGCCTTTTGCCTTTTACCTTTTACCTTTTGCCTTTTGCCTTTTTCTTTTGTCTTTTTCCCTTTGCCTTTGTCCGTTTGCCTTTTGCCCTTTGCCTTTTGCCCTTTGCATTTTGCCTTTTCCCTTTTGCCTTTTTCTTAATGCCTTGTGATTCTTGCCTTTTGCCTTTTTCCTTTTGCCTTTTTCCCATTGCCTTTTTCCTTTTGCTTTTGTCATTTTTCCTTTTGCCTTCTGCGTTTTGCCTTTCGCCCTTTGCCATTTGCCTTTTGCCTTTTGCCTTTTTCCCTTTGCCTCTTGCCTCTTGCATTTTGCTTTTTGTGCCTTTCCTTTTGCCTTTTTCCCTTTACCTTTTGTCTTTTGCCTTTTGCCATTTGCCTTTTACCTTTTGCCTGTTTCTTTTTGCCCTTTGCCTCTTGCCTTTTGCCTTTTGCCTTTTGCCTTTTGCCTTTTCCCTTTTGCCATTTTCCTTGTGCCTTTTGTCTCTTGCCTTTTGCCTTTTGCCTTGTTCCTTTTGCTTTTTTCCTTTTGCCTTCTGCATTATGCTTTGTGCCTTTTGCTGTTTGTCTTTTGCCTTTTGCCTTTTGCCTTTTGACTCTTGTCTTTTGCCTTTAGCCTTTTGCCTTTTGCCTTTTACCATTTTCCTTTTGCTCTTAGCCCTTGCCTTTTGCCTTTCGCCTTTTGCGTTTTGCTTTTTGTCTTTTCCCAAAGCTTTTTGCCCCTTGCCTCTTGCCTTTTGCCTGTTGCCTCTTGCCTTTTGCCTTTTTACTTTTGCCCTTTGCATTTGGCCTTTTAACGTTTCCCTTCTTTGTTTCACCTTTTTTCTTTTCCCTTTAACCTTTTGCCTTTTGCCTTTTGAGTTTTGCCTGATGCCTTAAGGTTGTTGCCTTTTTCCTTTTGCCTTTTTCCTTTTGACTTTTGACTTTTTCTTTTTGCCTTTTTCCTTTTGCCTTTTGCCCTGTGCCTTTTGCCTTTTGCCTTTTGCCTCTTGTATTTTGCCTTTTGCCTTGGCCCTGTGCCTTTGGCTTTTGCCTTTTTACTATTGCCTTTTGCCTTTTGCCTTCTGTTTCTTTCCTTTTGCCTTTTCCCTTTTGCCTTTTGCCTTTTTCCCTTTGCTTTTTGCCTTTGGCCTTTTGCCTTCTGCCTTTTGCATTTTGCCTTTTGCCTTTTGCCTTTTACGTATCTCCTTTTCCGTCTTGCCTTTTGCCTTTTGCCTTTTTGCTTTGTCCTTTTGCCTTTTGCCTTTTTCTTAATGCGTTTTGAATCTTGCCTTTTGCCGTCTGCCTTTTGCCTTTTGCCTTTTTCCTTTTGCCTTTTTGCTTGTGCCTTTTGCCTTTTGCTCTTTCCCCTTTTGCCTTTTTCCTATTGCCTATTGCCTTTTGCATCTTGCCTTTTGCCTTTTTCCTTTGTCCTTTTGCCTTTTTCGTCTTGCCTTTTTACTCTTGCCTTTTTCCTTTTGCCTTTCGCCTTTTGCCTTTTCCCTTATGCCTTTTTCCTTTTACCTTTTGCCTTTTGCCCTTTGCCTTTTGCATTTTGCTTTTGTCATTTTCCCCTTTGCCTTCTGCCTTTTGCCTTTTGCCTTTTTCCTTTTGCCCTTTGCCCTTTGCCTCTTACCTTTTGCTTTTGTCATTTTACACTTTTCCTTCTGCCTTTGTCCTTTCGCCCTTTGCCTTTTGCCTTTTGCCTTTTGCCTTTTGCCTTTTGCCTTTTGCCTCTTGCCTTTTGCCTTTTGCTTTTTGCCTTTTGCCTCTTGCCTTTATGCTTTTACCTTTTGCCTTTTGCCTTCTTCCTTTTACCTTCTTCCTTTTGCCTTTTGCCTTTTGCCTTTTACCTTTCGCCTTTTGCCTTCAGCCTTTTGCCTTTTGACTTTTGCCTTTTGCATTTTGCCTTTTTCCTTTTTCCTTTTTCCTTTTGACTTTTGCCTTTTTCCTTTTGCCTTTGGCCTTTTTCCTTTTGCCTTTTTCCTTTTGCTTTTTGCCTTTTGCCTTTTTCCTTTTGCCTTTATCCTTTTTCCTATTACCTTTTGCCTTTCGCCTTTTGCCTTTAGCCTTTTGCCTTTTAACTTTTGCCTTTGGCATTTTGCCTTTTGCCTTTTGCCTTTTGCCTTTTGAATTTTGCCTTTTGCATTTTGCCTTTGGCCCTTTTCCTTTTGCCTTTTGCCTTTTGCCTTTTGCATGTTGCATTTTGCCTTTTGCCTTTTGCCTTCTGCCTTTTGCCTTTTGCCTTTTGCCTTCTGCCTCTTGCCTTCTGCCTTCTGCATTTTGCCTTCTGCCTTTGCCTTTTGCCTTTTGCCTTTTGCCTTCTGCCTTTTGCCTTTTGCCCGTTGCATTTTGCCTTTTGCCTTTTTCATTTTACCTTTTGCCTTTTGCGTTTTACCTTTTGCCTCTTGCCTTCTGCCTTTTTCCTTTTGCCT